>JASDQU010739649.1:342513-366877 GCA_032191745.1 Picea mariana
AAGTCCTTCTACAAACACGTAGTTGTCAATACAGTGCACCCCCTGACTCCACTACCACTACCTCGGAAGTAGCCCTAGTCACAACTGGCCCACCTTTGATGATTCCTCTTCCTAATAATGAACCACCCCTTCATATTCCTCACATCCCATTATGACGAAATGTCAACAACCCTCAGGCTAGGGAAACACACAATTATAGTCTGGTCGATGACTTGGCACAATCTCCTGCTGCCATGTTAGTTTTAGAAGTTATTTAAACCTGTCCTACTCAACGTAAGTCATTACTTTCCTCCCTGGGGTAAGTCTACCCCGTTGATAGTCGCCTCATCACCTATGATCTTGATAGTGGAGAACCACATCTCCCTGCTCTTGTTGCTTTCCAAATACCGGTTAAAATAAAAAACATCACAGTTCATCACTGCATCATTGATGAAGGTGCATCCACATGCATCATGTCCAAAATTGTATGGTAGAAACTGGGTTCCCCTTATCTCATGCCATCATCCATCACTTTGAGAGCCTATGATGGAGAACCATCCTCCCCTGAAGGGCTCTTTCAAAATGTCCCCATCAAACTCAGGGGAAATACTATCCTCATTGAAAGTGAAGTTATCGATGCTCTGATAGATTATAACATCTTGTTTGGTCATAGCTACATGTATGCGATGAAGGTTTTGTCCTCTTCTATGTTACATACAATGATGTTCCCCCACAATGGGAAGATCATCACTATTGACCAAGTATCGCATTACGAGCCCACCCCTTCCTCCAACATCGATAATATCCTACCCTTTGTTCCCACTAATCCCGAGGCTTACCCACTCATCGAAATGGGTCCTGAAATTTTCAAATACCCATCCTTGCTAGGGACATACGATGGAGAACCTCTGCTCATACATCCCTCAACAAAAGTATGTGTCATCTCATCCAATGGAACAGAACCTAGAGATATCATTCCTCTCACAGAGGCTTCATCACTATCAGACGTCCCACTAGTCATAGAGCTCCTTCTTCAGGAATCCCTTGATAACTCTCCATATCCCCCTATTCCTAATTATACCCTCCCCTAGGGCCACATTTTGGTTTGGGAGATAGTCCAACAAGCCATTACCCAAATCCCCTTCTTTTACCCCCCGTCGGGCGTACAAGATTTCCAAGTAGCCACAATGCTTACCCTTCCCAATATGGTGCTGGCAATTCCAGTATGGTATCTATATCCACCTGAGATGGTCCCTCAACCATCCCTCCCTCCCCAAATAGAAGGAATCTTGATATAGATTCCAATACTTACCCCCACCATCCAAACCACACCCCCACTCACTAACACCCCTGCTACAGCTGGGGGAAGATGGAAGAAGAAAGAGCCCATTGCTCCACTTCCACCATGAGTTCAACCTCCTTGTGCACTATGAGAGAAATATGGACACCCCACCAATAAGTGCCCATCTCTCTCCGAGCTAAGCAATTTAATTCAACTCCTATGGGCACCGACAGTACTCGCCATGTCCTCTAGTGCTACCACTACACCCCCTAACATAGGTAATAAAGGGTTGTGAACCAAATTCACATGTGCCATATGTTTTGAGTATGTCCATTACACCCACCATTTCTCGATGTTACCTCAATTTCGACAGATGCTAACGACAGTCCGCCAGATCTTCCAACAAGAACCTCCTCCTTCCGCATCATCTCACATGCATGTAACTGACATCCACTATGTCACGACCTCTGTTAATGAACGCATACGATGTCCTTGCGCTCTCTGTGAATCAATTGATCATTTCATATATCAATGTCCTACGATCATTGAGTATAGGAATTTCCAATTGGCCCTTATTCCCAATCCTACCATCACCCCACTTCTGGTGACACCAATAATTCCCCCCACTCCCTCTCCCGATATTGTTTATATCTTCTCCCCTAAGCCTCAGGGACTTCCCACTCCTCCATGGTTCACCAATAGCCTAGAAAAGGATTTTCACCCCAACCCCCCCAATTCTCTGGTTCATTTACCCATGTAACTTTTACGCCTAACCATCATTTTCAACCCACAATATCTCAATATTTGGTTTATTTCGAGTGAACCATCACAAACTCCTTGTGATACCCCCTCTACATCGTCACCACCAGAAAACAACCACACGGTGATAGTCACCAATGTTATTCCCCTGGATCCACTATATTATCGATAGTTCCACTATGACAAAGACATCCTTGAGGAATTAACTACCCCTGATTGCCCATGGGATCCTCTCCATCACCAAGCGCTCTTTCTATCACAAGATGCATGTGTGCCTATTCACCAAAACTCCATATACACAATCGAATCCAAAGATTTTATCCCATCGGGGCATATAGACTGGTTCAATCACCCTATCCCTTCCCCTGACGCTTTTGAGGAAGGTAATATGGCCAACATTTACCCCACTATCAAAATTGATATTTCCATCAAACCTGGCATCATAGAGGAAATCACCATCGACACCGCATGCTCTCCCGAAGAACTCATCACTTACAAATCTCTCTTCCAGGAATACCTAGACATTTTTTCCTGGTCATACAAAGAGATGCCTGACCTTGATCCCTCTATTGTCGACCATCGTATAGACACATGGCATGATATTACCCCTGTACGGCAAAAGAAACGTCCATTACACCCATCCAAAGCAGTGACCATCAAAGTCGAAATTGAAAAATTACGAACTGTAGGGTTCATATACCCCATCGCATATACGTCATGGGTCTCCAACCCCGTCCCCGTTAACAAAAACCAAGGAACTATCCATGTCTGTATGGATTTTCGAGATCTCAATCACGCTTGTCCCAAAGACAATTTTCCAACACCCTTCATTGACCAAATTATCGATGATTGTGTCAGCCACGAGACTTTTTCCTTCATGGACAGCTTCTCCAGCTACAACCAAATTCAGATCCACCCAGCTGATCAATACAAAACCACATTCACTACCCCTTGGGGTACCTTTACATATCGTGTCATGTCTTTCGGCCTCAAGAATGCTGGAGCCACTTTCCAACGTGCGATGACATACATTTTTCATGATCTAGCTCAAATCATTCTGGCCTACTTGGATGATCTCACCGCTCGATCCGAGAAACACACTCAACACCTGGATGACTTACGCATTGCATTTCACAGGTGTTGTCTATACAATATCCTCTTGAATCCCCTCAAATGTGTATTATGCGTCACTGTTGGTCGCCCCCTCGGGTTCATCGTCTCCAAACATGGCATCACAATCGACCCCCTCAAGGTCCAAGATATCATGGAAATTCCCCCACCATGGAATTTACACCAACTACAGAGCCTATAAGGCAAAGATAACTTTTTATGCCACTTTTTCCCCGATTACAAAACTCGGGCACATGGTTTCCTTCACCTCTTACGTCATTATATCCCATTCCAATGGGACGAACATGCCCAAAACGCTTTTGACGATCTCAAAGAGGCCCTCTCCAATGCCCCATTGATTAGTCCACCTGACTATGATCGCGACTACATCCTCTACTTATCAGCCTCAGCCATCTCCGTAGAAGGAGTTCTCCTCCAATTAGGAGATGACGACCGGGAGCATGTTATCTATTATGTTAGTAAAAACCTTTCAGGGCCACCCTTGAAATATAATCATGAAGAGAAACTTTCCCTTGCAGTTGTCCTTGCAGTCTAGAAACTGCTCCATTACATCCTACTTCGAACTACCAAGGTCGTAGCTGATTCCAACCCAATGTAATACTTGCTCAGTCACCATCAAATTAATTGCAAATTTTCCCGATGGATTGTTATTCTTTAGGAGTACGACCTCAAATTTTCAACACCTAAGAGAAAGAAAGCCCTCATACTTTCCGAACTCATTATGACAATCCCTTATGATACTACCAGTACCCCCATCAATACCAACTTCCCCGATGAACATCTCTTTTACATCGCCTCGAATGATCCTTGGTACAACGATCTCCTTGTCTACCTCCGAGCATAGAATTTTGGAAACCACCTTTCTAGGGACGATCGTCGATGTATTCGACACCAGGCCCCTCGCTACCTCCTTATCAATGATATCTTATATCTTCAAGGGGTTGACACCATACTTTGTTGATGTTTGACTATCGATGAAGCCGGCTAAGTCTTGAATGATTGCCATAGCGGTGCTTGCGGTGGCCACCTCTTAGGGATTTCCATCGCCTAGAGAATCATTCGAGGAGGCTATTTTTGGCCCACATTGTTTCATCACTGCATCCATGCTATGAAGCGATGTAAAAAATGTCAGCTATATTCCAAAAAAGCAAGAGCACCACCTGCTCTTCTCCACCCAATCATTATTGTCGGCCCCTTTTGAAAATGGGGAATCGACTTCATGAATTGAAACCCCTCATCTAGTAATGGACACAAATACAACGTCATAGCATTTGATTATTTCACCAAATGGGCCGAAGCCATGCCCACCTTCAACAACACTTCTGACACTGTAGCACGTTTGTTCTTCAACCACGTCATCTCCCACTTTGGAGTCCCCCTACAGCTAGTCTCTGATCATGGGAAATACTTTGACAATGATATTTTCGATGAACTCTCCTCTAGGTTAGGCTTCTCCCATGAGTTCACCTCCCCATACTACCCGCATTCCAACGGACAGGTAGAGGCAGTCAAAAAGGTCCTCAAAACCATGTTGTAGCACACAATGAACAAACATAAGACCAATTAGCACCTTATGTTGTTTTCCGCACTATGGGATTATCGCACGACAGTTAAAAATGCCACTGGTTTCAGACCATTTCATATAGTCCATGGGGTCGATGCCACTCTCCCCATCAAATTTGAAATCCCCACATTACACACCACTATTGAGCTATTACCCAACACTGCTCCGATGGAGAAGCGTTTTCTACACTTAGAGTTGTTGGATGAAGATCGTTGGTCTTCATTACAGAACAATGAGGTAGCCAAAAAATTATTGAAGGCCACCTTTGATCGCCATGTCAACCTTCGATCATTCAACGAAGGTGACCTCATCCTTTCTTACAATATTGCCCACGATACCTTCGTCCATGGAAAGTTCGAGTCATTATAGCATGGAACTTACATCATCCAACATTGCCTCACTAAAGGCGCATACATCCTGGCCTCTCCTGAAGGACACCACCTCAAGGAACCCATCAACAGATTGTACTTAAATAAATTTTATGCCTGAGCGTAGCCATGCTACACTAGGCTTTTTCTTTTGGTAGCATTTTTAGTCCTTTTTTTTTTTTCCTTCATATCTTATGTATAATATATCCTTTGTGTTATTGATAGATGTCTCCCCCATCGGCCTTCCACATCAGTTACACCAACAGATCTAGTCGTTCGACACAAAATCTTACTTCGGTCGCTTGGGCCCTTTATACTCCCTCGCATGCACTGCTCCACTCTAGCAGAATATGCCTGGGCTCAGCTACCAACAACCAAGCTAAGTACATAGCCATCATTGGTCTCCTTGCAGAGGCTAGTCATCGCCATATTCATCACCTTAGTGTTTTACTAGATTCCTAACTTGTCATCCTCCAACTCAACAATGTGTACTGTGTACGCAATCCATGCCTCTTCTGCAAATACCTGCAAGTTATAATTTTATCTCGACATTTTGATTTAATCACATTCACACATATTCCAAGGAAATTTAATCAAACAACAGATAATATGGCTAACTTATTGTTAGATTGGCATCTATCCCACCAAGCTACCATTACACATACATAACTCCTCAATAGTCTGTCACATCATATAAATTAGACATCATATACAAAAAACATCATCACATGTAAACATCACAGAGATCCAAAAATGTATATCCAAATATATATATATATATATCTCGGTCAATGTGCCATCAATCTTTACAAAAAATAGTACATCAAGTACAACATCCATAGGTAAGTGACCATCTCGCTCCTATAGATACAAAACCGGTGTCACAGAACCATATACAAAATAGGCTATCAGGCCTCTATAAATACAAAAATCCATGTCCAAAGACACTCATGGTGTCTCTAGAGAACCACCACCTGGTCCTCCCTCTGGAGGAGGTACCCCAATAGCTACAGGTCCCTCAGGCCCTGGGGGAAACTGCCCAGTTATCGTCTCTCCCGCCACAACTACTTTACGAATCAATGTCCATGACTCCGTCGAAAGCCCAATACACCGCTGCAGGATCCCCTCATCCTGAATACGCACCCACATCCCCTCGGGAACTCCCTGTAGTAACACCTCTAATTGATGGTGAAAATCCTCAAACTCTCCCTCGGCCCCCGCCGGAGGAGCATGTGACGGCCCTACACCAGAGTCATCATAATGGAATCTTCTGGATGATCTCTCATCATCAACGAGCCTCACCCTAACATCCTCCCATCGTCGTCTCTCCCCTACCCACGACTCTCCTCGCAGTGGTCACATAGGCCCCTGACGAGCTGGTGCTCTAACCAACTCAACCTTGTGCCTGTAAGTCCACCCCGCAATACAGACATCGAAGTATGATCTGTGGCATATGAAGCCACACCTATACAGCCTCGACTGTAAAATAATGTCCACCCTCCCCACCACCATGAAAAACTAGAATCGTCACCCACGGCCTCAATCGCGACTCACGCACCAGGTGCGCCCAATAACACTCTCGGGGTGCAACATGGGCACCCTCTCCAAATACCATGCCACCAAGATGGACCCAAAGGAAAACTCCCTTGATTCAATAGCTCAACACCTGTCGAGTTGCCCTACCATCTTGGTATGCAAAATCAAGCCCTAGGCAAACTTCTCACCCACCAATGCCCTTTGCATGATCCTCAACTGACCCCCATTGATCCGCTGAGTAGCGAGAGATCCATACACTCTCACAATAATTGATGCCATGCACTGATGCACAAGGGCATCCATTGCCCCAATACTCACCACAGATATTGAAATGAATTTCTCCCCCAAACAATAGGTCTGGGCTAAGACAACCAATTGTCCATCTCCAGGTACCAAAGGCTCCACTGGTAGAAGGGTTCCCCGAAATGGGAGCCCAGTCAAAAAGTGTACATCCTCTACAACAGAGAATTCTAGGTTATCACCTCGCACGATGAAACACTACAAATATGGACTCCACATGGAAATCAAGAACTACAAAAGGTACTCTTGTGCCCTCACCAACGAGCACTCAAAAAACTTCAGCAACCCATAGGATGCCAAAGAACCATGAACAATCGAATCCTCATCTCTCACTGCCTCTCTCAGGTGGGCCCAGTCCCTATCCCTCCAGTGGATCGCATCATCAACTGGTAGACTGCATCCACCCATACAATATTTGATCAGCCATCACAACTCATAAAAACATCATACTCTCCAAAAACGATTAGTTTATACACCCTTTATCTTTTCCTCACAGGTGTGGCTTTTTCCCCCACATGCGCACCCATGTGCATGCCTGTTCACCCCATAATCGTGCACTCATACATGACTATTCGCCTCACAATATTTCTCTCATGCATGAATGTTGGCTATACAGGAGCGCACTCATGCGCCCCTGTCATACACACAGACGTGCGTCACAACATGCCTATTACCTCCACAGTAGTGCACACATGCGCAACTATCAGGAACACAACCATGCATGAATATGCTGATGTGATTTGCAGAGGTGTGCATCCCATGCATGCTTATTTTCCCCATTTGAGTGCCCATGTGTGCGGCTCTCCAAATTACATATGTGCACTTGTGGGCACGAAACACTCGATCGCCCGTGCACTGGGGGGGGGCACCCTCACAAATCCCCCTTGTACGACCATCCCTACAAACCCTACCCAAAACGAACCCCTAGATACTATGCAGGAGGATGCGACCACTAACCTGAAACTCGTTGATCCTGAATTGACAGGCTCATTCTCCCGAAATCTCCAAATCTCTCCTCAAATATCTCGTCCAGTCACTATGGCAACAGGTACAAATGAGGTGGCAATGTGGGCCCTACAACTATATATAGTCCCTTTTCCCAAACTTACATACTCCATTCCAGAAGCTTCGAGGGTCTGTTTTCTGATCCATCTTCAACCAAGGGACCAAGATCCCGCCACCTACACAGTCATAGTCCTTGGGCCACCATCCATCCTTGGCCCCTGGGGAGAATTTTTCTCACATCACACCCAGGTATGCATTCTTATGTTAAAAATTATCAAATAATCATTATATTTCCTTCATCTTCATATATTTTTCATGTCAAGTATTCGGTTTTGATGTGTGCAGGCACTTGGTCGCCACAAATCAGCACGATCCTTTTAGGTATAAAATTGCTACTTCCATGTAATCATTCCCTCTAAATCTAAAATGCATCTCCCAGTAACACCCTCCTATATTTGCCTCTAAGGTCCCCCCATCTGGCTCTGTGGTACTCCCACCTCCATTGCATTTTAGTACTGTCACCCGATAGCACTCTTCCCCACATGATTTGTCCCATTTATAGTCCCCCTTGACATGTTGACACTCATGTTGCTTTCACCCCCTAGGGCTGGGAGTCCTCTTAGTCTTTGCATTCTCGAGAATTAGCTTCATGATCCTTCTCCTCATTTTTCTAACTTCCCCATAGTGGACTCCTGAGTAATCTTGTCACGATTCACATTTTGACTGCACCTTCACGGTATCAATTAGACCTCCATCTCCTCCACCATCCATTTTCCCATCTTCAAATTTTCCTCCATTCATTTTACCTAGTACAAAAACCCACCTATGGGGCCCCACCCTCCACCTATTTTACACGCAACTTGTGCCCTCATAGGCCAAGCTATCTTGCACTGGGGCACCCATTTCTATCTATGTACGCTCATCCCCAATTATTCTTTCTTTATTTGGTAATTGTAAAAAGCCTTTGTTTCCATCCTTTACATAGATTTTTTTCATCACCCTTGGTGAAATTCCTTTTTCAGCAGAAGCAACCCATGTCACCCTTGGTTGGGGAATTCATTACCTTCTCCTCCTATTGACATCATTCATAAACCCTAAATATCCAATAGTTCATTTACCTCTGATATCTACGTTTGTCCACTTTGTCACGCCTCTGGCACCACTTAACCCTATTCTACTCATCCCCCTGACACTAGATTCGGTTCCATGGTTGCTGCCACTTATATTTTACAAATATCCCCAACCAAAGGTTGTCTTGAGTCTCACCACATCTTGAATTCATCCATGTATCTCCTCAGTCCCTGATCTTACCATGTGGATTTCATGAAGCCCTTTTCTTCTTGGTTTCACGTCTCCCTTCTTGTCGACATCAACACAGTTTCGAGAAGGGTGATAGTATATTGACTCTCATTACCTTCACAATGAGGTGTCTCAGATGGAACAGAGAGAACCATCATTTCTCTCTACTGTCGTTGACCCCCACGACATTCAACTTCAACACCTTATCATGTTGCGGTGGGTCTTACTTTGTGACTATTGCAGTTGTTTTTTATATTTGTCGAAGACCTCTGAAAATTGCTAGGCTATCAATGTATGCATATCATCGACACTTCTTACAGGTGTCCTCACCTATTTTCATAGTTTTTTCACCATCCGAATTGTCCTTTGCTATTATCAACATGCCCTCGAGGGTACTGCAGTCATCTACACATAAACACAACTTCAGTTACTGTATTACACATTTTTGAGTTACATGACACAAGCATGGGGCATGCCTGCCTCGTTTGTACATGGTTTTTATTTTTCACACCTTGCGAAAGGTTTGGGTCCCATCGGTTCCCCTCTCCCTCCAATGGGTCACTCTTGAAAATCCTCACAACGCTCTTTCTTACAAAGTTACTCTCAGTAGAAGAAACATTGATGTATTTTGGCTATACATATGCTCCTAACCTCACACATCAGGGGGAATATGTGTTATAACCCTAAATTTCACTACACATGCTTACCTAGCATCAGGCCAACTCATACCCCTTCCTTGCCAAAGACATGCTGAACAAACTCTTAAAAAACCTCCTAAATCAAGTAGAACATGCCCTAACTCACTACTGCGTGCGTTGGAATGCTGGCAGGCCTACTACTGCACGTGTTGGAATGCTGGATGGCCTACTACAGCCCACGTTTACCTAACAAAGCACAAAAACAAGAAAGTTGCCGATGGGACAAAAAGATATGGGTCAGTTAACTGAAACTCTCAGCCATGCATGGCCGAGAGTTCGTCCAAAACCCTAGCTCCTTCTAGCCTATAAAAGAAGGGGTAGGGGTACTATTTGGAGGGGAAAAAATATAGCAAAGAAACTCTGCCCAATTTTCAAATCCATTTATCCCAACCCTTTAGCCTTTCCTCAAGCCTAAGAAGAATTCAAGCAAAGAAGTTGGAGGACAATGAAGAGGAGGAGCCCAGGATCAGGATCGAGGAACGGTGGCCGGTCTCTATTATTATTGTAAGTTGATTCATCTTGAGATTAATAAAAGAATACTTTTCACGTCCCAATGCACAAGTGATATATATTTTATTTGATTTATGCTTAATCTCTAAACCTTAGGTAGAAAAATAGCATGCATGCGTAGTGTTTTGTCTTGATTGCAGGATTGTCTTTGGAAGGAGCAGCGCAAGAAAGCAGATAAAGTGCAACGGAGGATCTACACCAAACATCGATAAGAAAGGTTAGTAGGTCTTTTCCATGCTTGTATGTGAAAAAGGGGTTTGAGTATTGGGGTGATAGGTTGAAAAGTGATTTCTTTAAGGTCATGATCTGCGTACAAGTTCAACCCTAGCTTGTTAGTCCGTAGGGTATTATTTCCCAACACTAGAATTGGCGACTCCACTGGGGATAGTACTCTTAGGGTTTTCGGATTTAAGTGAGGTTTTTGGGTAGTTTAAAAGAGTATACTCTCTGTTTCTTTGTTTGTTTGTTTTCTGTTAGGTCAGAGCTAGCAGGGAACCTGGTTCTTAATACCAGTTTTTCCTTGACTGTTGCTTGACATTTACTATCGGGACACACAGAGGTACATGCGGCCTGCAGAAGGCCTACACGCGTGTAACCTGCGCCCTAACCTTCTACAGCCCGTGTTTGCATGCTTGTTGTAGAGGTTTCAGTAGCGTGTAGGACTCACAGAGCTTAAGAGGAAGTCTCCTCTTCCCTATCATAATTTCACATTCTCAGGGGGCTTTCTGGATCCTGTCTAGGTCTTGCTGGTTCACAGTCTTGTCTCAGACTGCTTTATTGTCTTTGCTAATTTTTTGCATTTATTTTCCTTTTCTGTTAAAGAAGAAGCATCCAAGCCTTCAAGAGACCCTGGTTGTCAATACCAGAGGCCTCTTCCAGGTCTGGGCTGTCTGTGATTAGTTTTGTCTTGGATTTTGCACATACACGCGGCCTGTATCAGTTCATCCCGTGGGTACCCGCACTCTGTTATAGCTCAGCACGCGTTTGCACGTGTGCTATTTCAGTGACAGTCGCAGGCTTGTCAGGTTGCTTTTCATTCAGGGTTGGGCAGTCATCCCCTCTTGTGGTGAGAATTTTTTCTTCTCAAGGGTTTTGAGTCTAAGGTTGCACAGTCAGTAGCTTAGGGCCTCTTATCCTTAGCCTGTGTTTTTCTTAGTTGATGTTTTGATAGAAAAGACAAAAGAAAAAAAATTGTTTTATGGTTTTTAGACAAGCGTAAGAAGCAGTGTTTTCTCGATTGCCATTGAGTGTCTGCTCTGTTTCTTTGTGGTCTGCACTTTAAGCCATAATTTTATTTTTTTTTCTTGGTTTTGTGCTTGTCGGCATTTTCCCTTTGTTGCTTCATTTAGCACTCAAATAAAAAAAAATATACATATCTCTTTTTCATTTTCTTCTTTGTTTGAAGATTGTGTTGCTGCATCAATAGCTAGGAAGAAGTCTTTTTTCATAAGTTTTTGCAGTGCATTTAGAGCATAAGTAGCTCGCATATTGAGTGAAATTCCTTTATGTTTGCTGCATAAAATCTTAGAAAATTTGAAAAGAAAAAGGAAGTCTTTCTTGTTGAAAAGTTGCAGATTTTTGCATTTTTTGTAAAAGTTTTTGTTTCCAAGCATTTCTTATTCATTTTTCTTTGAGTCTTTACACATCATCAGTTTCACCTTCATACCTTGTGATGTAAAAAATACCATTAAAAGCAATGCTAATTAAAATCTATTAGACTTTTTGTTTGTAGGGTTCATACACTAGCTCAGGACTAGGGCCTTGGAATAGGTTGGAGAGTAAATTCTCCAAGGCCACTCAAACCAAACATTGGAGTCTGTCATAGGGAGTGTAGAAGTCCAGTTACATGAAAGTTATTTGGGACCCCCCTCTAACACAGGGGATAAACACGAGGTCGCGTAAGGAAAGGTAGCGGAGATAACCCCTGCAAAGATGAACTGAATGTAGTGGAGAGCACATATCGAGGATTTGTTAAGGGATTCCGTCGTTTGCATTTGCCACGGGGCTTCGTGGGTCTTGAATCTGTTCGAGGTCCTCAATTGTTTTCCGGACCATTTTCTCTCGATACCCTTGACAGGTTTCGGGCTTGATACCCTGCTCATTGTGGTCTACCCGACTATCGACTGTACCCACCTGGTGACTGTTCGCGTGTTGGCAAACTAGTTGCCAATATTTTCTAGGGACATACACGGGTGACTGCGGGGGTATACCGTGGTACCTAGGACAGACATCGGGCCACGCTTTGCAGCGTATACCCGGAGGGTGCTTCCGTTTTCGAGTTACACTTGCACTGGTAAGTTTCTCTAGTGTTGGTTGTTGTAACTGTTCTTCAAAATAGTTAGTGTTTGCTTGTCTTATCTCATAGGGGCTTTCTTTTAGTGTGTGTTACTGTTTGCACGTGTAGAATACCTTAGCGTGTCATGGATCTTCTCACACAGTGGAGGATTCATAGCTCCACCGGTCACGAAGGCTTCTGGGCCTGCCGCCAGTTATACTGGAGCCACCCCTGCCACCATTGAGGTGGAAGCTAGACCAACAAGGATCTTTCGAAGAAACCGGGTTACAAACCATTGTGCTCGAACAACTCCCGGAGGAATCAACTGCCAATCTTGGTTCGGCTCAAACCCCAAGCACTGATACTTGGCCGCAAGTTATTGTGCCAATTCAATTTTACGAACGCATGTCAGTGCCTCACAGAGCTATGGCAACAAACGTTGTTACTTCCTCTGGGAATTCTTCCATTCCCACCACTGTCGTTACCACAGGAGAAGCTTCTCCTAACTTGCCTTTGTCGATGGTCCAGGCCACTATGGTCTCGAACGCAACTACGTCGCACAGTGGACCGACCCCATCTATCGTGGCGGCCACACCTCCCTTCACACCTAGTGTGACAGGCCCTCCGTTTTCATACGGTATGCCTAGTTCAGTTGCAAGTCCTGCACTCACTTACTCCACTTTACAGACTTTGGGTCTGGGGGCAGGGAGCTCCAATGCTCCTCTTCAAGGTCAACTTGGGGGAATTCCTGTCCCTTTCAATGCTTTTCCTTACGTTGGAGGTCATATCTCTCTTTCGTCCCCTTCGCTTGGTGGATTGCATCAGCAGTCTGCCGGGTAGCCTGCACACACGAGTTCATTTGGAGCCGGGAGTCAAGGAACACCTGCGCAAACTCTGTCGGTAGGTTCGTCACCGTTTGTTTGGAACGGGACATTTGGTAACAACACTTTCGCATCCACTGCTTTCCCATCTGGGGGCACTCCCATCTTTGGACAGTCTACTCTGGTGCAGGGTACTATTCCAGCGTCGGGGGCACATATAGCAAGACCTTGGAACTCAGCACAAGGATCCGTTCCATCCTCTGGAATGTCGTTCTGGGGTAATTCTTTCCACAACCAATGGAACCCTGGACAGACTTCTATGCCTCTCCCATCAGGACCGGCATGGGGTAATCCTTCTCAAAGTCCTTCGAACATGATGAATGCCCAACATCCTCTGTCCTTTATGGGGAATCAGCCGACGATGTCTCCACAGATGCAAAATCCTTACGCTGGTCAAGGCCATGGTTTCTACCAGAATCCGGGCTAGCAACCAAACTTTTCCTGGCAACCTGGTGCCAGTCCAACTCCAGGACCCTTTTTCCCAGGCTATCAGCAGTAACCTAAACTACCATTCTTGGCGACGTTACACTTGCCAGATTTGACACAGTTGTTAAATGATCCTATCTGTCATGATCCACGTTGGCCTCCTATGCCAACGAAGTTGCCTTCAGACATTCCAAATTTCGAGGCCAAGCCTAACGAAGATCTAGGTGATCACGTGACTACTTTCCATCTTTGGTGTTCATCTAACTCACTAAAAGATGACTCCATCTAGTTGCGATTGTTTCAATGCATTCTCATCGGGAGCGCCGTGAAATGGTACATCGAGCTTGATCGCTCACGATATTCTTCTTTTGGCGAACTGGCTATGGACTTCTTTAACCATTTCCAGTTACCTGTGAGATACGATGTCGGCACTGAGTTGCTAGCCAATTTCAAACAGACGACAGCAGTACATATCTCAGATCATATCCGAGAGTGGAGACGCCGAAAGAGTCTAATCAAGGCACCCGTCCCACCAGCATTCCTGCTTGAGTGGTTCCTTAAGTCTTTAGTTTCGCAGTTATCCAAAGACGTCGCGACTTCAGAGGTTTTCTCCGAGGAAGATGCCATCATGAGGGCTTAATAGTTTGAGATTATCTATTCTTAGTCTGGTTTACTATACAACATCCTGCCAGATGCACCACGGTCGATACTGGATAAAATTAGACAGAGTGTTGGACCACATGCTGATGGTATTGTTGGTTCCGGACAAACTAAGCCCACTGAGCAATTGACTAAACAATTGCAACAATTATCTATACAACACTCAGCGGCCATCCAGACTACTACTTTGGCTGCTCCTCCTACCCAAATGTCGGAAGTACACTCTGTGCAGACGACTAACCCAAAGGCCACCCAACAGCCTGAAGGGAAGAAAAAACAACACAAGAAGGGTAAGGGGGATAAAAAACCCACTGAGAATGCTAGTGAGGGCACCATGAAAAAGTGGAAGGTGAGGTATCCATGCAACTTATGTGCGGAAGACCACCCGACCCATCTATATCCTTGACTTGCAGAGGCCTAGAAGTTTGTCACACAGCAACAACAAGCCGTGTTGACTAATCCCTTTCAGCATGGGAAAAATTTAAATCAAGCCTCTACAAGTGCCGAAGGGGGCAGCCAAGAAACCTACCCTCCTCCAAATAACTCTTCATCTGCGAACATATATATGGTTGGGGGTGATGCTTTAATAATGACTAGAGTGCACGACTATAGTAAACCAAGTGCCTCTGAGAAGGGTAAAGAAGCCGACATCCCATCTCTTCCTCTACAGATCTAGAAGATGTTGGGTGAAACAATGACACGCATTCCAAAGGGTGCCTTTAAGAAAGCTTCTTACAACCCAAACACAAGGGCCGCCTAGAATTACTCTGTGGTGGAAGATTTATCACAAACCCCTTGTGCGATGTCCGCTTTGGAGGTCCTCCAAAGCTGGCCTGCTTAGAGGAAAGCCTTGTTGACTACTTTAGGCTCTACTGAGACTTGTAACCCAGGTACCATCATGCTAGATATGACTAACTTAAAACCTCGTCTACCTTACCACATTGCGTTTCAGATAGTAGTGGCTCATCCCACGAAAACTTTTACATGAAATATCTTCCGCACGGTGGTCAACGAGGGTGCTTCAACTTTCATTATGTCATTAGCATGATAGAAAGCCATTGGTCAGCCCGAGTTGTCTCCATCACCTACTCTCCTCACTGTGTTTGACGGTCGTTCTTTCCGACCACATGGCATCATTCCTTCTCTCCCTATGCAGTTAGGAGGGAAGACCATGTGCGTTAAAGTAGAGGTAGTCGATGCCCCCCTCGACTATAACCTCTTGTTAGGTCAGAGTTGGACTTATGCTATGCAAGCTGTGGTTGCTACAGTTTTCCGAGTCTTATTGTTTCCACATGAAGGCCGAATAGTGACCATTGATCAATTGTCCTTCTCTAGACTTGACCCAGCTTTGGGGGCATCCACGGTTCCCATGATAGATAATCCTCAAGACGGTGTCGTTAACGTAGGAGTTGGTTTGTGCCCATATTTGATGGGTACTTTCGATTACCCACCTCCTCATGGCGACGTCAAGTTTATATCGAATCACCACAAGGCTGAGATTTTTCATGTTTCTTCATTCCGCACGACTTACTTTGAGGATCCGTGGATTCTTCCTTCCCCATCGGCCATGGTGGATGAGACAGGGAACTCCGACATGTCCATGCTCTTGTTGGTCACTGAAGTAGCGTACTCTTTAGTCCAGCAAGCTTCAGCTACCCCTGATTTGACTCCCGCACAAGAGTTGGATCCACTTCCAGAGCCTATCTGGGCTCAGGATTCTCTTGCTACCATCGATTCGTTAGACTTAGTCTTGCCTTTTGACGAAGCAGTAATCGAAGCAATGACTAGTCCGGACAAACCTTGGGATGATCTTCATCATAGATCATATTTCCTCCCAGAGTTACATCGAATTGAGGCAGGAGAATTCACTATCACCATGATGGGAGATCAGCCGTGTCCTATTAACCTCTTAGCTACACAGGAAATTTATGCTGAGGGGAATATGGTGACTATCGCTGAAACTATACCTATCGATATCTCTCGAAACCCTGGCATCATGGAGAATGTCTTCATCGGAGTGGATTGCTCCCCCGAAGAGATTCAGATTTAAACGCATATTCTCAAAGAATTCCGTGACGTTTTTGCCTGGTCTTATGAGGAAATGCCAGGTATCGACCCCAAAATAGTTGAACATGAAATCACAACATATCCTGATGCTAAGACTGTTCGACAAAAACTTCGTCCAGTTAATCCTAAGAAAGCAGTAGCCATTAAGATTGAGGTTGATAAATTGCTTAAGGTCAGGTTCATATACCCTATTCATTTGACTCAATGGGTGTCAAACCCCATGCCGGTCGATAAAAAAAAAGGCACGATTCATGTATGTACTGATTTCCGTGATTTGAACAAGGCGTGTCCAAAAGATAATTATCCAACCCCATTCATCGACCAGATCATTGATGAATGTGCCGGTTGTGAAGACTTTTCGTTCATGGATGGTTTTTCAGGTTACAATCAAATCCAAATCAAACTTGAGGACCAACACAAAATGACATTCATTTGTCCATGGGGTACGTTTGCCTATCGTATGACCTCAAACATATAGTCGAGGCATATCTTGATGATTTAGCATCATGCTCTCGCAAGTGAAAGGATCATCCTATGCACCTCCGACTCATCTTCAAACGTTGTCGCTACTTCAGGATTTGCTTGAATCCCAACAAGTGCAGCTTTTTTGTCACGTCAGGACGTCTGTTAGGTTTCATCATATCAATAATAGGGATCATGGTGGATCCTCTTAAGGTGGAGGCAATAGTCCAGTTGCCCCCCCCACACACAATCTTACAACTTCAGAGTCTTCAAGGTAAGGCGAACTTCTTACGACGCTTCATCGCCAACTATGCTGAAATCACCAAGGGCTTTATGCGTTTACTTAAGAAAGATGTTCCTTTTTTCTGGGATGACACTGCTCAATGCTCTTTCGATGCATTTAAACACACCCTCACAACCGCACCTCTGTTATGGCCACCTAATTATAACAAAGACTTCTTATTATATCTAGCTGCCGCAGAGTCAATCATAGGCATGGTTTTAGTTCAGGAAGATGATTTGTTTTCTGAATACGTGATCTATTACCTGAGCCAAGGCCTCATAGGACCAGAACTTAATTATTCCCATCTAGAAAAACTTGTGTTGGCAGTAGTTCATGCTATTCAACAGTTCTGTCACTATGTTCTGTTTTGCAAGATCACCGTTGTTGCTGTCGTGAATCCATTCCAGTATATGTTGACACGACGAGTTATCGGCGGTAAATTCAGTAGATGGATGGTCATCCTCCAAGAATTTTACTTAGACTTTGTTTCAGCAAAGTCCAAGAAGTCATTGGTCTTCGCAGAACTTATTTTGGAGCTTCCGGTTGAGTCAGGTGACGTTGTGCCTGAGGAATCGCCTATCCGGGGGGATATGTTTTTGATTGAATATTCAGACCCTTGGTACGGAGATATACTGATCTATCTATAGACTTTGAAGTGCCCCCCCTTTGCTTCTCGTGATGAGCGTCAGCGGATAAGCCATCAGGCTAAGAACTATCTCATACTCGATGATATGTTGTATCGGAGAGGTGTAGACTGTGTATTGCGTCGATGTCTCACTCATGAGGAGGCCGTCATAGTGCTCAATGATTGTCATACAA
The DNA here is from genome assembly GCA_032191745.1 of Picea mariana. NCBI lineage: Eukaryota > Viridiplantae > Streptophyta > Pinopsida > Pinales > Pinaceae > Picea > Picea mariana. Next base: position 360,818 of record JASDQU010739649.1, read on the forward strand.
GATCTTGTGGTGGTCACTTATCTAGGTTGGCAATAGCCCAAAAGATTTTACGAGTAGGTTACTTCTAGCCCACACTTATCAAAGATTGTATCGAGTCGGTCAAGAAGTGCCATCCGTGCCAAATCTTCTCACGAAAGATGAGGGCACATCTAGCTCCTATGTTTCTTGTCATCACAGTTGGTCCCTTCACCAAGTGGGGGATTGATTACACTACATGCAACCCCCCGTCAGCAAGGGGACACCGCTATATCATCGTAGCTGTCGACTACTTCACTAAATGGGTCGAAGCTATGCCAATGTTTAAAGATGATGGAGAGACTGTAGCTCTCTTTTTATTCAACCAGATTATAGCATGGTTCGACGTCCCGAGAGAAATTTTCATGGACCATGGTAGTCATTTTCATAACCAAATGATGTCCGAGTTAATGTCAAAGCTTGGGTTACGACAAGAACACTCATCACCTTACTACCCCCAAGCCAATGGGCAGGTGGAAGCTGTAAACAAAACTCTTAAGACGATTCTACAACGAACTATCAACTCAGCCAAGTCAAACTGGCATTTGATGTTATACTCGACATTATGGGCTTACCGAACATCAGTTAATACTGCAACCGGTTTCTCACCTTTCCAACTCGTTTATGGGCTGGAGGCAGTCTTGCCCATTGAATGTCAAATACCATCTCTGAAATTGGCAGTACAATTATTGCCAGACACTTCTTCGCTTGAAGGATGGTTAGTACACCTTGAGCAGCTTGATGAACAGCGTCGTGATGCGGCTCTGGCCAATGAGGCTCACAAACATAAAGTCAAGTGTCAATATGATAGGTCCGTTCATCCTGGTCTATGACCAAGATAAGGACCCCCTGGGGGCAGGAAAGTTCAAACCCATGTGGTTCGGACCCTTCATTGTTAAGGAGGTTTTAAAAAAGGGTGCTTATCATTTGGTCGATTTTGAAGGGAATGCTTTGGCGGAGCCTAGAAATGGGCTCTACCTCAAGAAGTATTACTCATAGAAAGGTCACTGCGGGTAACTTTTTGTAACATATGTATAGTCTTTGTGCTATTACCTTTTGACGTTTCTCTTGGAAAAATGCGTTATGGACGTGTCATTGATGTTATCTTTCATCACTATGGTAGATGTCAAGTGAGTTCGAGGTGTTCATTGGGTATGCGGACGGGGCTAGTAGACACATGCGGAGGCTTGCCTCCACAGCTTGGGTAATCTTTACACCACAGGGTCAATTGTTATCTTCCGGAGGGATATGCTTAGGCGACACCACAAATAATGTTGTTGAGTATAGTGCAGTGATTGAGTTGCTCCATGACGCTTTGTCATTGGGTATCTCTCATCTCTGGGTCTATCTAGACACTCAACTGGTTGTGTTGCAGCTAAACAGAATATACTGAGTTCATGACCCAACTTTACACCGACGATTCCTTAGGGTACGTCTCTTGGAATGCAATTTTGATTATATTACATATTTTCATGTTCCTAGGAGTCTAAATCAAATCACAAATACTCTAGCTAATCACATTTTAGATTGACATCTTGCTCACATATAAAAAGATCATGATCACACACATGTAAATACATTTTTGTACACATAATCCATAAGACACAAAAAAGAAATAAAAAACCATATATAAACATCATAAAATCCTCAGAGTACATAGATGGGCGCAAGCGCCTCACAAGTGGGAACCATAACGAGTCACTGGGGCTTATGCCCTCAAAAAATAGATACATATCAGTGCTCGTGACACATACAAGTCTAAAAGTCTATTCAGGGCCTATGGGCCCTGTTATACTCAAATACAGCCTGACCCAAATGCCTAAACAATCGGACCCATGTCTGAGGTACCCCCACAATATGAGTCTGCAAGGAGGGCGGCAAGTCCTCTATCTCCGCCATGGGAACTGTGCGAGTGAGCGCAGTAAAGTTTCGCTCAATCCGCCTCAGGACTCTCTCGGTCTCTCCTGCTGGGAGGTTCCCGGCTACTGATTCTCCTCCAGCGGCGGCAGCTGCGGCTTCAGGCCGTGGGTGACGCCTATTCTGTGCATAGTCGGCAGGTCGCACAGGTCCCACATCTGCATGTAATGAACGTTCACCTGTCAAAAACTCTGGTATACAAAAAAACATGATATATATATCAAAAAGACATAAAAATTACAAATGCAAACAAAAAAAATAGATAGGTGGAGACTTACCCATCTCCCCTCGCTCCTCACTAGGAGGCACTGGTATCGCTAGATCTCTGGAAAAATCGATCCCTGCATATGGGTAATCCTCAATAGCTGGGATCTGCCATGACAGCCAGGCAAAAAAGTCGTCATTAAAGGCCTCTATGGTCCTTCCACCACCCTGTCACGGCAGCAACGCTGCCCATCTGCACACTACGGGGAAAGTAGCCAGATATCCTCGTACTGTCAACCGAGGACTAAAACATGGAACTCTCTCGAAGAAAAATGAACACAGGATGGTCCCAAACCCGAAGTTCCTATGTGTTTGCTGTCTGCAAGCTGTAAACTGACCTGTCATGCTTGCTAGTAGTGTGGTACTCCAGTCAAAAATTTGTGCATTCATGCATTGAATTGCACAGATCATCTATGCGCGCGAAGCCTGATGCACAACTGCGGAGCCGGTAATCCGCCCAATGAGCAATAAAATGGTCTGGAGGGTGAGGCTGGTAATCCTACTCATGGGTACCGAGGAAGATCTCTGATCGGTCCCAGCCTCACAGTACTCCTCTATCAATTCCGAGACATTGCTCGGCCCTGCAGGAAAAGTATGAAAGTTGACGGGTTCCCCTCTCCTTGAGAGGCTCGTCAAAAAGTATATATCCTCGGTGGTGGGCACCAAGGATTGCCCCTCTATCATGAAGGCCTCTGCATCAGGGTGCCAATAGTCAACCAGGGCGTTTAGCAGCCTTGGTTGAGCATGCATAAACGGACACAGAAAGAATTTTACCAAACCACACTGCATCAGTACGGCCATAACGTTCGGATCTGCGACCACTAACTCATTGGCGGCCTCGTGCTCCCTCTCCCTCCACTGAACATACATCCTTCCAACACAACAAAGCAAAAAAAGGGGGTTAAGACTTGTTTCAATTAATTTTTGCATCACGCGGGGGGTACCCGTGGGCTGTCGAGGCGACAGTCGCGGGTACCTGCATGAAGCTTTGGCTCTGCATGCAGGTACCCGCGGGTTGTCCCTGGATAACCCGCGTTTGCCTAGGGCCGACCTCTTTGAGGTTGACGCCCACCCCCAAAATCAAATAAATGCCATAAATGAAGTATTGAATTGCAAGATAAGGGAGTTTGTACTTACTTAGTCCAAGCAGAAGTCTGTTTCGTCCACCGTAGCTCCCGAAATCACGATCTTTGGCAAAGGGGGTCTTTTGGTTGTAGAGTCAATTTCCAAATCAGCAATGGTGATAATGAGCGACCAGCTTCTATTTATAGACTTTTTGGCCTCTTTTTGTCACTTTTTGGAGCCCCTTTATCAGTTTCTTTATACCAAAAACCATTTTGAGTGGTCCAGGAGTTATATGGGAGGGATTTGATCGGGTATTGGGACAATTTTCATTTAGTTTCAAAAAATAAAAATAAAAAATATATTGACGGTCCATAAAAAAAAAAAAATTCAAAAATCAACTTGAGCATATAGGATAGGATTTCATCCCCACTGTTGCATCTCGTTGCCTTTTGTTCTTTTGACATAGGATCGATCCCATCCGGTTGCGACACATAACCATCATATCTGCTCTATAAGTGTCGCAACTTGGTGGTAGAGCTTACCAAAACATGGATGCCCTAGGTAGGTCTTGGTTGCATTATGGTGTCCATGTAGTTTCTAACAACACTGTAGGCTCGGGAGTCCGTGTAGTCTTTCCTAAATATGAGTTTGAGCCTCATTCGCATGGGTCTTTTTCACTCTTTGTCTTACCCTCCGGACTCCCAAAACATAACGGGTTTCCTTTTAATCCCTTTTCAGACCCTTTAAACATGAAAAGATTGCCGAGCAATCTTGTGACCTTTCACGCTCGTTAAACTGAAATTTGAAGTCACGTCTGTCCGGCGATAGTTTACCCCTTTTTCGGTCCAGATGGTCAACTGTACGAACAAAGGAATACTCTATTGAATTTCCATTCTTTAGAAGAGTATCCTCAGGTATAATTTTATTCCTTTTTCAGGCCTAAGAGACTAAATTTACAAAAAAGAAACCCCCCTGGAGTCCATAGTTAAGCTCTTTTCAGACTCCCTAAAATTGAAAAGATCGTCGAGTGACCTTATTCTTTCACACTCGTTAAAATGGTCCAGAAGAACATTCCTGACGGAGTCTATAGTTAAGCTTTTTTCATACTCCTTAAAAGTGAAAAAATAGCCGAGTGATCTTGTCATTTTCACACTCGTTAAAATGGTTTTGAATTGACGTCTAATCGGTGCTAGTTTACCCCTTTTTCGAACCGACTAGACTATTGACAAAAAAGGTAACCCAATGGAGTTTCCTTTTATGCTTTTTCAGACTCTCTAAATATGAAAAACCATCGATCTTCCCTTCTTTGGGCTCGTTAAACTTACATCGAAGGACGTTACCATTGTGTGTTCTATCAACCGCATTTGCATACCTTACCCATCAATCTAGTAACAGTTTGCGTTTGCGTTTTAACACCTTTGGCCACTGGAGGATTTTTCCCTAGTATCATTTCCTAGAACATGAGTCTTGTCCTTGTGCCTTGAGCTTGTATGTTTTCTATACTCGTTCCTCCATTGTAACGTAATATTCCTTTATTCTTTTTCAAAATCATCAAAAAGAACAAAAAAAAATCAAATATACCCCAAAAAGAGGATGGGAAAAGTATTTTCTTTATTGGCAACATCATGAGTCGCCCTTGGATAAAGCACATCTGTCCATTTGATTCATCAGACTATGGGATGTAGTACGACCTTAGGAAGCTTTGCTTATTAGAGAGTTGTGTCCTCCACCGTTTGGTTACTCTTCCAAACATATGGAGAGTTTGCGTTGCCTCCTGCTTCGTAGACTTATGATTAACAGATATGCTGCCCGAGTCTTATCACTTGCCGTGCTATTGTCCAAGGGAAGTTTATTACTAAGCCTGAGTTGGCCCCTCTACATTATGTCTCTTGTCCGCATACCCGGCCATCCTGAACATCCAATCAAGTCTTTGTTCGAAATCACTGAAGCCTTCAGTCCAATCATCAAGATTATCAAGTCCATAACTAACGAGCCGTCGAAGACCTCTGGGTAGTGTAGTCATACACTCATATTACACTGCTACCCAAGTTTTATAAGACTTTGAAGTTGTTTCTCGAGCTCTGAAGTACAACCATCAGGCCGAATCAGCTTCTGGGAGATGGATACTTTCTATGTATATCTTTCTGATTTCGAGATGTAGCTCTGCTGTGTATTGTTCACGGCTACTCTTTATAGTTGGTTGACATGGATCTACAGTATATTTGATTGGTAGCCATGGTTCTATTTTATCTCGAGCATGGGTATGCCCACCTCGGTGAGACATTTGATATTTTTTGCAGATGGCACCTCTTGATTCCTGATTCCTAGGTTCACTCATTCAGCACATCAGTACAGATTGGTAAAGAATTGGTAATGTATTTCAACCATCAGATGCTCTTCTGACCTCACACATTAGGGGGCATCTGTTATAACCCTAAATTTCACTACACATTCTTACCTGGCATCAGGCTAACTCATACCCCTTCCTTGCCAAAGCCATGCTGAACAAACTCTTAAAAAACCTCCTAAATCAAGTAGAACGCGCCCTAACTCACTACTGCGCGCATTGGAACGCTGACAGGCCTACTACTGCATGCGTTGGAACGCTGGCTGGCCTACTATAGCCCGCGTTTACCTAACAAAGAGCAAAAATAGGAAAGTTGCCGACGGGACAAAAAGCTATGGGTCAGTTAACTGAAACTCTCAGCCATGCATGGCCGAGAGTTCATCCAAAACCCTAGCTCCTTCTAGCCTATAAAAGAAGGGGTAGGGGTACTATTTAGAGGGGAAAAAATATAG
>JASDQU010739649.1:366897-382078 GCA_032191745.1 Picea mariana
CGAATCCATTTGTCCCAACCCTTTAGCCTTTCCTCAAGCCTAAGAAGAATTCAAGCAAAGCAGTTGGAGGACAAAGAAGAGGAGGAGCCCAGGATCAGGATCGAGGAACGGTGGCTGGTCTCTATTATTATTGTAAGTTGATTTATCTTGAGATTAATAAAAGAACACTTTTCCCGTCCCAATGCACAAGTGATATATATTTTATTTGATTTATGCTTAATCTCTAACCCTTAGGTAGAAAAATAGCATGCATGTGTAGTGTTTTGTCTTGATTGCAGGATTGTCTTTGGAAGGAGCAGCGCAAGCAAGCGGATAAAGTGCAACGGAGGATCTACACCAAACATCGATAAAAAGGGTTAGTAGGTCTTTTCCATGCTTGTATGTGAAAAAGGGGTTTGAGTATTGGGGTGATAGGTTAAAAAGTGATTTCTTTAAGGTCATGATCTGCGTATAAGTTCATCCCTAGCTTGTTAGTCCGTAGAGTATTATTTCCCAACAACAATATGTTATCACTGGAATTTCGTCCGCAAATGGTTACAGGAATCCAGCATCTTTAGAACACCCATTAGTTCATCGATGGCCCAGAAAATGCATTTCCAAAGGGCACAAAACTATACAACTGGTTAAAAAATCAACATGCACTAAGGATACAAAGGCAGTGTAGGCACTGCGACATTCGAATAACGCCGAAAAAGTGCATATGCGCCCGATGCACGACTATGGACACAAAAAGCCATGCACACCTCAAAATGACACATTTATGATTTTGGTTGGCCTTCCACCCACTTATGGTTCATCTCCCAAGTCGATTTGACACCCAAATCTGAGTTGAATCATAGTGGGGGGCTGGTCAAAGACCTAAGGGTGCCCTAAAGAGCCCCTTGTTCACACTAAAGACTAGTTGAATAATGCCTCAAAGCTTTGCTATAGAAAGAGGCCATGGGTGCACTATATTTTCAAGGAATTCATGTGTATTGTTATGCTTCCTATMTTCTCTTGGAGGATCCTCTTTCCTCATCAAGATCATACAAGCACCATTTTATTTATCCATTCATATCACCTCTTGAGTGAATGTCCTTTGGATTTTCTTCACCATTTTCTTTTAGTTTCCTACTTGTAAGAAGAGCTCAATCATTGGGGRTTCAAGAGCCCTCCCTTGGAGGAAGAGGGGACCCATAGTATCCCTTTCTCTTTGTGTTTTCCCACTAATACAACTTATCCATTGGTGGCATGCATGTTGTTTAATTTTTGTTCTATTTCACCTATGCACTCTAGCTTAGTTTCTTTTATTGTTAGTAGCTTATTTCTTTTCTTATTTCTTATGCTTGATGTTTCTAACTCTTGCATTCACTTTTGTCTTGTCCAACTAACCCAATTATACTTGTAAGCGTCCTTATTTTTCTCATTTAGGTGATGAAAGCGACGCAACACCTTGAAACCCTGTTTTGAAGCCCGTCCGACCTCTTTCGATAATTAGACACTCCTTAACTGCTCTTTCTTGTTCCCACGACCTTCGTACTTATTTCTTAATATGCAATTAGTAACCTTTCATGCTAACAACTCACCATGCAAAAACCGTCAACATTGACATTAATGAGAGAAATGCTCGAGGAGATCTCCCATTAATACACATTAAACCAAGATATGCAGAGAGTTATATTGTCCCTTCCGATTTTTCATCTCAAACACGGGTCATCCCACTGGCTCGTTCAAGAAATATCCGATGCTTAATCGCTGATTTCCGTATACACCATGTTCATACTTCTATGTGTGCAATTGCTAGTCTTTAATGTTAACATCGCATCATGAAACAACCGTCAAAATTGTCATTAATGAGCGAAAGTCTCGAGGAGATCTTCGATTCACACGCATTGGACCAAGATTTGCACAACGTTATATTTTCCCTTCCAAATCTTCATTCCAATCATCGTCTAGAGAAAAAAAACGTTCTTGTAAACTTATGGCAGTAGGTTGACAATAGTTTTCTGGAGATATAGTGAATATCTTCGGGTGTCAAGACCAGAACTTCCAGTGGTCTAGGGCATACTCTTACTATTCATATCATTCGTGCAGGCTGCATCCCTGATTTTTTTTACTGTAAGGAGGTGGTCTCTTGGTGCGCCAAAAAATATATTTCAAGCCAAAGACTTATTCCACTGTGCAACCATTCTCCTGTTTCTTTTTCCTCTTAGGTCTTCCACAAGATGTGGAAATTGTCGAAGCCGACATTGAATTTCAGAGGACAAGACTACAAGAAGTTCCTATAAAAAAATTATAATGGTTTGGACATCTTAGATGAGTTCCTCGAAGACCCAACAAAACTTCCTGAAGATACCACAAAGTTGCAGGTAAGTTCCTTTAGAAATCCATTCAAGGAAATTTCTTGCTTGTTTATAAGAATAACGGGACATGAATCCACGACAAGCATTTCTCGTATAGTTATTTATATTTTGTACTTGATAGTCAAGGAACAATTCATTTTCGATTGGGGGAAGCTAATTTCCATTGAAATCTGTTCCCAGATGTCACGATTCAAAGGATCGAATAAATTTTATATGTCATCCTAATTTATTTTCGCAATAGTGCATTGTTGTTTGTTTCCAAAGTTGTCTCTTTCCAAGAAAATAAATTGTGGATTCGACCCAGTAACATTCTGGTACTAGGCCCTGTGGAGGGACAAGGCCTCCCATTATTTTTATGAAGTTTTTAATGACTTTGTCTCATTTTTCAAAGATTTATTGTTAGGGAAGGATGCTCCCCGGAAGCCGTGCTAGGAATCCAAGTTTTTGAATAGGAAGGGAACACTTGAACAAAAGGAAAATCAAAGTGTACTAATGGTTTTTGGCTCCAAGTAAAATCCTGATTTCCTTCCATGCCACATCATAAACAAGATGTTTTTTATAGAAAGAGCAAGGCAATACAACCCTTGGTTGCATTTTTTCCATGACAAGAAAAAAAAACAGTTCATTCCTCTACCATGGAAAGTTGGAGACTTCGTGTGCATAAACGTTAACAAGATTGACAAATTCGTAAGAAATTTCAAGAACTTGAACCTAACATATGATGAAAGGCTAAAAGGGTTTGACCCTAATGGCATTTTTCGAGAAAATTTACTAGCATTTGGCTTTAGTAGCTCTTTTATCCATAGGCGCCTGACCGAAGACAGACACGGTGATGACAACAATCCTACTTCTGGCTATTGCGATGTAGAGACATTGCAAAGTGCGAATGAATTGTACAAACAACATGGAAAAGTATCTAGTGAGAAGAGTGTCCAGTCCCCCGCCAGCACTCCCAAGAGCACGACATCACAGAGCATCGCTTCAACGACCCATATCAGTAAGAAAACAACCCAGAAATATTCAAACGGAGGAGATAAGAACCCTCCTCGCACAAAAATTGATAGCTCTCACAAAGTTCCCCTGACGAAGAAGAGAAAAAACATTGTAGGACAGGTGGACGAACCCAAAAATTAAATTGAACAGATGCAACTTGAAATTGAAACTGAGCACATGCACAAAGTTGGCCCATCTGCAGATGCGATTCACCATAGTTCTGCAATGGAAATAGCTGAGACTGACATTTTTGACTAAGATGAATCCTTTGTATTCGAGAGCGTTGTTTTTGATAGCCAATCTAAAAATATGGTCATTGAAAAGAGAGAAGTAACAAATAATAAAGGAAGATCTCGTACAGAGATTAAATTTAGGAAAATCCAATCATCCCAAATCTCCCTATTTCACCATGTAACCAATGATGCTCTTGATGAATCCATTGTAGGAATTGAAGCGGAGAATTCCAGACTGAAAGATCGCGTCAAGGAATTTGAGGAGGCTTTCATTGCTACCCCAGAGTTTGCTAATCCTTTAGCAAAAATCATGCCTGCTACCCCTGTAACCAAGTTAAAAGTATCCTCCAACCTCCTCGCATCGTGTAGAGTCCTTGTAGAGAATAACATCAAGAAAAGAATGAAGCTAGTTACTGAAGCCTGGGAAACATAAAAGCATATAGATTCTTTTCGAAAGAGGGAAAATGATTTGCACAAACATTTGGAGACAAATTTAAAAAATGATCAACATTTCTATGAACAGATGTTAACCCCTTTTTCCAACCATTCCATCAACAACTCGGATTTGAAAAGAAGACAAGAGGATATCCCCACCCCAAAGAGGATAAAAAAATTAAAAGCATGCTGGCAAAAGAAATTTAAGAACCTGCAGCTCATTGTCGAATCATGTGAACAAGACATATAAGAAAAATAAGAATTATTCAGAATCCCGACCCAAATAGACTTAGCCGGAAGTACCAATGAGGTTCAAGACCCAAACTTAGTCCTCAAATCCTTGTCAATGACCAAAGAAGCCTTCGATGAACAACTTGATATTTTAAAAGGGTTGTCTTTATAAAATTTTTACGACATCCTTGAATATCGTGTAGATAAGCTCAAGAATTGGCTACTAGACTATGTAGCACATAATGAAGAAATTGAACAGGCTCTGCATAGTATTTCTATGGATCTAAGGAAATTAGAAAACAAGCTTTTTGACATAGAAATCCAGGATGAAATCAACGTGGTCCCCATGTAAAGCTACATTGAATAATGGTTCCAACGAAGAATGGACAACCTCATCGAGGAAGGGAAACAACTAGTTGGCACGATTCTAGCGACCGTGGACAACAACAAAAAAAACACATCGGCTTCATAGTAAGTCTATACTGATGTTATCTTGTTTTCTTTATCAATCCAGTTATTCTACCTTTTTAAATAGAAATCTCTAACCAAAGGCTCATAACTTCCAATTTCTTTCTTTCAGGTCTTCTTCTCTATTGTCGCGTAGTTATTCTTTCTACAGTCCTAATTATTCTACTTATTTCTTTTTATGGTCTGTGGGAGCCCCAATCCCAGTCTATATGACAAACGCATTTAAATTTCCAGAAAGATGGAACAAATTCCAGAAATATGTAACAAACATTATTAATTTTTGATAAATTTCAAACAAAACTATGTTGGATGTCGGGAAATTGTGTTTGTTATATTTGAATGTTTAATGTGTGTGTTTCCTCGTCATTTCTTCATATTTGATAAATTTCAAAGAAAACTAATTCAGAAATGCTAAAAAAAACTCCGTTCAACTATGCGGGTCTATTATATTTGAATCGAGTGGCCAAAGTCATCCTTTGCATCGATAGCACATGTACTTCAACGTGCATTTATTCCCATTCCAACCTGGCAGGAACTGCGCTGCCATGCAACACTTGTTCAACATGTTTTACGAATATAAAGCTATACATCATGTTATAAATATTTGTTAAATTTTCTATCAATATTTGATAACTTTTCTTAATAATTAAATACACTCATTGAATCAAGTTATTTTAAAAAGTCTTAAGCATAAAGATATATAAAAGATATGATTGTAGTATCAAGTTATTTTGTAGTATAAAGTTTTATAAAATGATAAATAAAGATATGATTGTATATAATAATAATAATAATCTATGATATGATTGTATATAATAATAATAATAATCTATTTTTAAGGTCACAGCGAAGCCAGACACCAAATTGATGTATGAGACCCCCTCCACCCAATTATTTGACTAGTAAAGTCTACAAAGTTATACATATCCTACCCCCTTGGATTTGAACTTGTGACCTCTTAAGATGAAACACTTGTTCTTAACCATTAGGCTCACTCAGAAAGAGGGGTTGTTTATATAAAGAACCTCATGGTCATGGTTAAATTATAAGGCTTGGTTGGTAGCATTTTTCTTTATTAAGAGATACATGTTAATAGGTTAATGGTTTAATATCCAAAAAGGTTTTGAATAGTATGAAAAATATTTTGAATAATACAGTTTTTTTAAATATAAAGATGAATAAATATATATTAACATTTTTTTGTCAATTTATAACTAAATTGTAATTTACAACTAAATTATAATAAGTGTTTTTACATTTAAAAAATTAAAAAAATATATAATTTCTAAAAATTAAAAATTAAATTATTAACTATTTATAAATATGTTTTCACGCTTAAAAAGTTATATATATATATATATATATATATATATATATATATATATATATTCTAAATTTAATAAAATTAAAACTAAAATAGATATAAGTATATCATAATCTCTAATCGCTCTTTGTTGTCAATGTGAATGTTAAAAGGAAGAATTTGAAAAGAGTTTGATAATGCGGCTAAGGGATAAGGAATCTCCTGTTGAAAACTATACTATTCCCTGAAAACTATACGAAGGAATCTCCTTTTGAAGGCAATCGCTGCAAAACACTGAAGTATCCGATTCTCGATTGGATGATAAGAAATATTCCATAAATTTCAGTGGCAAAAATGTTCTTACAAGACTCGTGTGACGTCTCATTCTTACCACACCATCACCTTTTATGCAAATTGGAGTGAAGTTCGCGTACAAATTCGATTGGCCTGGAGCTTATTTTTCTCCACATTTTCTACAAGTTCTGGACTTCAGGCCAGATGTGCAGCTTTAAGCAACTGGGAAACGATGAAATAATATCATAAATACGTCCAATTATGATATTCTGAGCTTCCACAAAATTATCTCAGACCTCCCACCGAGTCTTCTCTTTGGAGTCCATACCTGTCCTGGACGTCCAAGGTCTCTTATTTGAGTCTACTAGACCTCAGCTTATCCGACAAATCGGCCAGGCCTGTTCTGAATACGGCTTCTTCCAGGTATTTGCTTTCGTATTCTTATGACCATTTAATTCATATTCCTAGCTCTTTCGAATGGAATGCCTGTAGAGGACCGAATGGAATACTATTCCGACGATCCGTTGAGCAAAACACGTTTGTCGGCCAGCTTCAACATCCACAAAGAACAAGTCTTCAACTTGCGGGACTACATAAGGCATCATTGTTATCCGTGAGAAGATCATGTTAACACTTGGCCTTCAAAACCTTCTCTATATACGTAACGCATCATTGTAATATCCCGGTTTCGACTCCTTGTATTTTGTTTAGTTGATGAAAGGAAAGAGTAAATAATTAAAAAGGGTGAACAATTAAAAAAAGGTTGGAGCACTAGGAAAGGTAATGTTTTGATCATTATTAATAATAAAGTACATTAGTAGTTGTACAACAAAGAAGGACAAGAGTTATAGGAGGATATGATTCCATGACATAAGGAACAGAGGGACTAACCCTTTACATTTTGTTGAATTAATTATCACCTATACTTGTGTTAGGGGGCACATGAGTCTCTTGGGGAGACCACGTTGAGCTTGGAGTGTCTTGATACAAAAGCCCTATTCTTGAGTGTCTCGGGGTTAATCAATTGTTCAACAGTTTATTTGTTGGATCAATCACTCATCATTTTTGTTTTCGTTATTCATTATTGCTCTAGGTCTGGGCACGGGGAATGAATTAATGGAAGAGATGAGCCATTGTATATTGGTTGTTAGTGATTGCTGATTATTCTAGCACCGAATTGATGCTTGAGTTCATGGATGCATTGGGATTCTGATAAACTTGGTCGCAGCTACAAGTCCTGGAAAGTTCCAGCATTGATATTCTCGGTCAGTTGAACTAGAGCCCTGGAAGGAGGTGGATAGCCTGAGGGACTACGTGGCAGTGAAGGGGGTTCGATCTCCTAGGTTGTGCAAGCTAGGAGAAAAGAGTTGGTGAAATTTGGATTGTCGTGTGTTGAAAAACCTTGAGTGTTGACTGGTTTGGGAAGTTGAGTGCCGTCCTAGAACCTATCCTTGTGGATTCATAGACCTGGCTCGGGGGTGACCTGTTGTTGAGAATTGAAACAACAATGTCTAAGGTTGGGTGGAACATCCTTGGTCGGCAGTCAATTAGTGATTGTTTTTGTTAAAGATAAGTGCTCTCTGTCATGGTGTTTTTATGCTTATACATAATTATTTTTGTTGTGTATTGATTAACATCTCTGACATATAAATTATTGATGTGCCTTGGTTAGTTTTTTGCATGGCATATTGTTCTCTCTTTTATAGTTTAACATGAATCTTGATAACTACATGTGTTATTTCATGCTTCTTCATTTAGTTGTTGGTATTAGTTTTACAAATTGGCTCAAGAAGTGCATTCTTGGATTTATTGGTGGTTGGGTATGTCACAGTTTTGTATCAGAGCATCTTGGACGGTGTTCTGGAAGTAGCATGCCCGACCTGTGTTGGAGGCTAGATGCGTGACAGATTAGTATCAGAGCTATTCGTTTACAACATCGGGCCTTTGAAGGGGTCTGCTACACGACAGGAGAATAGTTCCTGAAGTAAAATTAATTAATGGCTTGGACAACGCCAATTGGAGAATTTTTTTGGTTTAAACTCTATTTTTCAACCCAGGGGACCAGATCCAGGTTGATCCTCCATTCCCTTGACATTCCAGTGATCCCCTCCTTCACGATCAGAGTAGTAGAGTTGATAGTTTGCCAAGAAAGAAAACCATTGCATAATAATCGTTGATCAGACCTTTGCATGGATCTAGAGTCCTTGATTAATGATTGGCATTAAATATTTATCCCACATGCATACAGGGAGGGTCGAATGAACTATTTATAAACAAGAATCAAACTAGTATTACTTGTGCGTGAAGTACGAAAGATTCACAAAATCATGCAGAGCCCGTGTGTGATGTAAAATTTTGATCGGTGGCCCGGTGCCCTAGATACCAAATATCACAAAGATCTATGTGATGTCATGTGTGGGGAGTCAATTGTCCGATGGTCCAGTGGGCCCATATCAGACCCCTAAACCCCTGGAAGTTCAAGTCTTTTCCATGAGTGATATCCCAGTATCTCGATATGTCGGCGCCCCTGATGGGAAGGTGGGTCGGTGACCATACCATCTGCCACATCCAACACTCATGGATGGGTCCATGTGTATGTTGCGTTAGACAAGAAACATCAACAAGAATAGAAGTGTGACAAGTGACCAATGCCACATGATGTACCTTGTTAGAACCATGCACATACCACATTAGTACCACGTGTAGTGTTGTAGTTATCCCATGTGTCACGAGGATAAAGTTCCATGTGTCATAGGAATTAGTTATACCTCAGTCGTTGGATCTGGAGGTTGAGGGATCTTGTTCATTGATAAATATCGAGGGGGATTTTGTCGCACTGGATCCCTAGACCCTCGATAGATCCCAAGTCCCATCTTTCATTGACATACTCGGGGAGTCGATACCCAATATCTCGGGTTCCTGATGCCTCGATGGGTTGATACCCATGATATCGAATATCAAAAAAATATTAAGTGGTGTCGAGCATGCGAAGTCGATAGCCTGATGGGTTAGTGCCTTGGTGCTCTAGTGGGCCGATGGGCCTATATAGGACCCCAGACCCCCGAAAGTTTCCAAGTATCGTTTCAGTGTTGATATCTTGATGCCCACATGGGAAGTTGGCCACGCCAGCTACCATGTTAGTTCCACATCAGCACCACGTCATCCAACACACATGGAAGGGGTCCACATGGATGCCCTGTTAGCTTGAGAGACCTCTGCTGAAAGAAAAACGCCAAAAATTTCAAAAGGGCATAACTTTTTTCTCTAGGCTCGGAATTGAGAAAACAAATAGTTGTTGGAAAGCTCTTGGAGAAAGGAATATAGTTATGAACTTAGAAAATTGTTCTAAGTAGTAGAGATCAGAATCAACTAGGAAGAAGATGATTAATGGCCTTAAGAGAAAAAAATATACAATAGATTTTTACAGTTCTTTTCCATAAATGTGTATACATATTATTTTTGTCTAACAAAAATTATGTTGCATGCACACTTTCGTGCATAACTAAGAGTATAAACATATCAGTTTAAGCTACGAATGAATATTTGGGAAAACGAGGAAGGAGAGGGAGCCTTCAATTATGAAAAAGAAGAGAAAGGTCGGAATATTAGTGTGGGAAATGCAGAGACATGATCTAATGGTCACAATAGTAGAGTAGAACCAGAAACCTTAATAGAGACGATGAGAAGATTGAAAATAAAAGTGTAGAGTTACAAACTAGATAATGAGAAGATGATTAAATAACATAATCAAATAAATTCCCAAATGATGCAAATCCTAAATCCTTTGTAGAGAAAAGAAAAGAATGGATCAGGTACAAGACTAGGGGAAGAAGGAAGGAAACATGAAATAAGAGATAACTACAAAAGAGCCCATCATTTGAGGAGGGTCATTGGAACTCATAGACATCACTCACCTCCTTAATTAGCTAGGAATTATTGTGCATTTGGGGATTCAACGAGTATTCCATAAGTGTCTCTTGTAAAACATCAAATAAGAAGACATGAGTGGTATGGTTTACTAGGAGAGATTAGGAAGCTTAAGCCACCATCCTTTGACGGTGAAAGAGAAAGGGAAGATGATGTTGAAGCATGGTTTCTTGGAATCAAGAAATATTTTCAGTTGCACAACTATTCCTCTAATATAGAAACCAAAATTGTCACTTACCATTTGCATGGGAAGGCTACCGTGTGGTGGGATCAGTTAAAGAAAGTGGAACACATCAATGAGAGTAAAATCACTTGGAAGGAGTTAAAGAGGTATTTTCAGAAGGAATATCTTCTAGAGCAATACTACGACAAGAAGATGCAATATGTATTTGAACTTAAGTTGGGGAGAATTACCATGGTAGAATATGGAAAGAAATTCTTGGGATCACTGAGGTATGCGAGACTTATCAAACATGAAAAGGTAAAGATACATATATTTGAGTGGAATTCCATCATTTAACAAGGAAACCATTCAATATGATGAGCCTAGAACTTTGACAGAAACCATTAGAAAATATAAGTACATGTATGAGAAAGGAAAGGGTAGAGAATATTTGCAAAAAGTCTTGGAAGGATAAGAAGAAGGAGAAATATGACAAGATAAGGAAGGGATTCAAACCTCCTTTCAATATAAATAGTCCAAACACAAATAAGCAAGATTAGTCTGCTAAGAAGGAATCCAAGAATGAAGACTCCTTGGGAAAAAGGGGAAGACCATCAATCCAATGTTGGAGATGCAAAGAAGACCACATGCACAAGGATTTACCTCAGACAGGAAATAAAATAAATACCATGCACAACATCCAAGAAGCTACTACAATAGAAGACATGGGAAGATATATTCCAAGAATATATGCAACCTTAGAAGATCGATAAGCATAATACCAATCACATATGATCAAAGTGGAAGGTAAGATCATTAATCATCATGTTTCTATTTTAATTTATTTGGGAGAAAACCATTGTTCCATTGATCCTAACGTAGTCATTGGTGAAAAGTATACTCAAAAAATCAATTTTGGTTCATCTAGCCATTGGAACCAAAAGAAGGATCAATGAGATAGTTAGATATTGTCCAATAAATATGAATGGAGTAAATGAAGTTGTTGATATGAATCTCATACCATTAGGATATTTTCATATCCAAATTGGAATGGATTGGTTGGAAAAGCATCATTATTTCTTAGACTATCATGATAAGACATTTGCATGCCTTGATGAAGAAGGAAATCAAACAGTTGTGAAAGGAATTCCAAGACCCATTTCTATAAGGGAAATTTCATCCTTACAACTAAAGAGATGTTTCAAAAAAGGTTGTCAATTGTATGTAGCTCATGTAGGAGAACTAGAAAACACAAAACGACCAAGACTTGAATATTTTTCAGTATTGCAATAGTCTGAAGATGTATTTCAATAAATACTCGAATTACCATCGAAGAGGGAGATAGATTTATATATTGATTTAATAATAGGAGCATCCCTAGTATCAAAAAAATCCTTGTAGAATGATAACACCAGAGTTAAATTAATTACAAATGAAGTTGGAAGAATTGTTGAAGAAAGTGTACATATGACACAGTGTTTCACCTTGGGGAGCACTGGTAGTCTTTGTGAAAAAGAAGGATGGAACATTGAGGCTATGTATCGACTTTAGACCGTTGAATAAAGCCATAGTGTAGAACAAGTACCCTTTACCAAGAGTCGATGACCTCTTTGATCAACTAAGAGGAGAAAATGTGTTTTCAAAGATGGACTTGAGATCCGGATACCATCAGGTAATATTCAAGGAAGAAGACATCAATAAAACAACCTTTAAAACCAAGTATAGACATTATAAATTCGTAATGGTGCCATTTGGATTGACCAATGCACCAACTATCTTTATATGCTTAATGAATGACATATTAACAATTTATTTGGATAAGTTTTTCATTGTATTCTTGGATGGCATGCTTATCTATTCTAATTTCGAGGAAGAGAATGAACATCACTTGAGGTTGTTGTTGCAAGTACTGAGGGATGATCAGTTGTATGTCAAGCTAAGAAAGTGTTATTTTTAACAAGAATGAATCCATTATTTGTGGCACATTATTTATGAAGATGGTGTAGCAGTAGATCCAAAGGAAAATGAAGCCATTAGAATATGGTAAACACCAAAGAATATTTAAGAATTTAGATATTTTATGGGATTATCCAGATACTATAGAAGGTTTATAAAGGATTCTCTAATATTGTTCATTCCATCACTTCTTTACAAAAGAGGGTGATACGGATTTATGCAGGAATGAAACAGAATACACAAATAACCATGAATACAAATATGCAATGGAAATAGCACTTCATTCCATTAATATCAAAGAACTGAAACTTGTTTACAGGCAGAATAGAAATAAACTAGCTAGGGCACTAGTAGCTTATATATGAGAAGAGATGTGGTAGCTACAGGCCTCTAAAATCTATTATAAAATGAGGCTCGAAGGCCTATATATTATTGAGAAACAATGGAAACCCTAAACATCCAAAAAACCTAACCCTAGGAGATAAAACACTAGAATATGTGCCCCGTCGGGGTAAATTGGTACATCAATTTCTTGGGGTTGAAACTTTGGCATACTATCTCTGTTTGATGCATATGATAAATTATTAGAACGATCTATCTGAGGAATACAATTATTAGTATATAATATCATAATGACAGTTTCTGGCCGGCAAATGCCCAAAAAACATCGTTTAGAGCCTCAAAACAGCTTCGAAGGTCCAGGACCCGAAAAACTGCCAAAAATAGTAAATTGTGCTACAATTAAGAAAACTGAAAAAATGAAAGAAACAATGGTTGGGGTCCAAGTGGAATAGGTGGGTGGCCACCAATATGCACCTGGATCATTCTTCCCCCCTTAGGAATCAATGGTCCCCATTGCTTTGAGTTCCTCCATAAGATGAGGAAACTTTTGTTGCACTTGGTCCCTGGTAAGCCATTTGCCTTGGTGAAGGAGTTGGCTTGCTTTGAAAACTCGATATAGATGAATCCTCTATTGGTGGGTGTTCTTGCTCTGTGTTTCCATAATCTGATCAGTTGTGGATTGTTCCATGGAGTCTGGGTTTAACTATGTTGGTGTGAGTTTTTATGCCATGTCGAATGTGTCCAGTAGAGGTGGAAAGTAAGGCCAGAGGTGGTCCACATTGAACACTGGGTGCAGACCAAGGAATGGTGGGATACTGATCTTGAAGGACTTTTCCCCTATAGACTTGGTGATGGTGTATGGACCATATCGAAGTGGGTGAATCTTGTCGTAGGGTCCAATGAGGCGCTCTTTCTGCAAATGTAGCCACACTATGTCGCCCACCTGGAAGTTGTGTTGCACTCGATGTTGATCATGTCGTTGCTTGTACTTAGCATTAGCTCTGTCCAATATGTCATGAACCTATTGAAAAATGTGTTGAATACCTTCAATGAATTTGTTCGCCTTGGCAGCTTCAGACTGGACATGAGACGAATCAGCCTGAGTAGTTGCAGATGGTATGTCTATGTCAATGGGACATAGTGGCTGGAGTCCCAAGACCACCTGAAAGGGGCTATGGTCAATTGAGTTGTGGAGGGATTGGTTATAGCTATGTTGTACATAGGGGAGGCTCTCATCCCATGTGCGTGGATGCTTTGAGTTGTACATGCGCAAAATGTGTACGATCATCCTGTTGACAACCTCTATTTGGCCATCAGTTTGGGGATGGAAGGTTGTGGACTTGGTGAGATTTATATCCATCATTGACCAAAGGCTAGAATAAAATGTATAAAGGAACCTATTGTCCCGATCTAATAATATAGACTGTGGGATCCCAAATTTTACCCACACTCGTTCAAAAAAGAGTTTAGTAGTGGCTTCTTCTTTGATATTCTTCTTGCAGGTCGCCATAATGGCAATCTTCGAGAATCTGTTTAGGACCAAAAAAACACAGTCGTTTCCATTCTTAGTAGAAGGAAGGCCCAACATGTAATCCATGGAGATGGATTACCAAGGTTGACTAGGGGTAGGAAATACAGTATATAGGATTTGCTTGTTGATGGTCAGTTTGGAAATGGCACAGGAAGTGAAGGATTTGATGTACTTCCTAACATCTTGTCAAAGTTTTGGCCAATATAAATACTTTTGTAGTACTGCCATTGTTTTCTCAACCCTGAAATTCCCAGCAACTCGACTATAGTGTGCTTCCCAAATCATCTTGGCACGCTCGCTTGAAGGAACACAAACGTGTCCTAGGTGACATAGTAGTGCATCCTGGAGGTGAAACTTTGGAACTCGGTTACCCTCCAAGAGAGTCTTGTATGTGTGGTTGAAATCTGTATCTCTCTTCTAGAGAAGCAACCAATCAGATGTATCGTTTCCACAAGAGTTGAGCATGGTGGTTATCACCACGATCAGTGGTCGACCGAGGCAGTATGAAACATTATTGGTGTTTCCCTTCTTGTACTTGATGTTCAAATGAACATATTATAGATATGTGGACCACTTCTGATGGCGATCATTCTGCAAATTCCCTTATGTCTGTATGAAATACAGGGGTCGGTGGTCTGTGTATGTAAGGAACCCCAAAATTACCAAATAATTTTTTTTTTATTAGCGACATTATTTCTCTTTCTTTACAAATAACAGATTCAAAAGATGCAAGGATAACTTCAAAGTGCAGATGTTATCTCTATTCAATTCTCCCTGGGATTATGTTTCATACCTTGTTTATATTTCTTGAAGTTACTCATGTTACATAGTAGTCTTATATGTATTTAGGGTGACCTTATCAATCTGAGCCCTTTCGAAATCCTTGATATTTCTATCATCAGTGGGAAGTGTTAGCAATATTCCAAAACAAATCCTTAATCCTCGCAACATACATTCTAGTAT
>JASDQU010739649.1:391297-410497 GCA_032191745.1 Picea mariana
AACTACATAAATAAATAATGAAATTACTTGAAGTTCTTTATAAACATCGAAATAGACCCAGAAGGGAGTGTAGAATAGAAATCCCAAAACATGGATACATCTTTGTACCCATTCCAAAATTCTATGTAAAACATATCTATTATGTCTAGACCAAAATATTGACTGATTTAGTCCCATCTAAGTCGACTATACAGTTATGAGTAATGGTATAGTCCTATTTTCTTTTTACTATTACACAGTAACAAATTTCGGTTCTTAAGTCCTTCCTTTAAATGGAATACACAGACATAAGAATCGACCATCCTTATGAGCCTGAACTATCTCGCCCACAATGATAATGTTCTAGAAAGAATCGTATCATTCTGTAGAAACCTAGGGCACTCTCTTAAGAGAGGTAGAATGAAATATGAATACCTTTTGTGTGGTCCTAAATATGGAATGTTGAAGGCGCGAAGTCCTTTCACAGAAACATAAATCCATATTTAGTGATCAATCAACAACAGTTAAACAAGTGTAATTTTCAATAGAATGATTTAAGAAAGGAAATTTTTATACAAAGTTTCACTTAACTTGCGGCTTGGAAACACTGATGTCCCTCTTCCATTCACATTTTTGGTTGAGAAGTCGCCCCAGGATGAAGGGGAAGGTGAACCAAGAACTTCTTGATGGGTACCCTCGAAACAACAAGGTCCCATCATTAGATTGGTTACCAAATCGTCTAAATCAAACCTTTCAAGAATTTAAATAAATAAACAATAATAACATTTCAAATCCAAACTGCAAGGGTCACATAGTATGTATAGAGCGAATGCATGAATCAAGTCAGGGTATCATTTTAAATATTTCTTGCCGAAAAGAATGCATTGCCCAAACTATAAACACATAATTAAATATTATATGTCGAATACATTTATCAAAGTCTAAACATTAATTGAATATCTATGCCAAAGAGAATGCAATGCTCAGAGATTAAGTACATAGTTAATATTTATGTTGAATATCAAACTTTGAGTGGTAGTTTGCACACACAAATAGCGATATTAATAGAATGAAAGATGTAACACTAAATTTAATCATAGACTCAAATAATAGCATGTTGCAGGGTGCTTCTTAACACATCATTCTGTACATAGGATTCCCACTTGATATATATATATATACACACCGAATGGGAAATACAATAATATTTTAAAAGAAAACTACAATTGTAAGAGTCATCTAGTGGTTTGAGAGAACCTACAAAATGGTGGTCTCCCAAGTAAAATACCCAGTCTAATAGTACTCAACATAAGCAAGGAAACATTATAAAAGATTCTCGAAAGAAAATTTTCTTTCATCCGAACAGAGTATAACCTATGACACACCATGTGGTATTTACCCCTAAACCAACTTTCTGGAGAAAAAACTCCCACGCGGTCTCACAGAGACCTAACACCAAGTCACTGAGCATAAAAGCAAAAGAAACCCTATGAGTAAATTTCATATGCATTAATCCTGAAAAATACCTGTGCAAGAATCATTGAAGTCAGAGACCAGAATTCGGAGCACTGAGAATTTTCAGAAGGGTTTTAAAACAAATCGATGGAGAAGTATCCTTACCTGGTTTACGGAGGATGACCTGTTAGAATTCCAATTATCCATTCTTATTTCACCAGGATGAACCTTCTCTGTGACATATACACCAGATCGACTCTTCACAGTCACCCTTGAAGAAAATTACGCAAAGTGACAAAGCCGAAAGGAGGGAATAAACCTAACTAAACCCTTTTGGAAGCTAAGAGAGGAAACAATTAATGAATCTGTATCGTTCCATGTGACATTTGGGAGGTGGTTTACTCTAGACTAAAACGAAGGCTAGGTGAAAAGCCTCAAAAGGGACCCTACGCAGACCTCCATTAAGTAACTGGATGGAGGATTCAATGCAACCCTAACACTCCCACCTCCATTTTTCATGCCGAGTTAATGCGAAAGAGGGTGAGGTTTCATAAGCTTACATTGTAACTATCAAAGTTAAGCTCTCATTTCAGTTAGAGTGTAACGATCAGTCGGATTATTGTTACATAACTCGTAAGGAAGGATGTTACCCTTAGACTCTGATGAGATAGGACCAACTCATTTAACGTTGAAGTGGACCAAAAACTAAATTCCTCCGATATTTCTTTGTTGGTCAAACTAAGACTAAAAATCCAAAAAATAACATCTACTTCAAGACTGTGTCTTATGTCGCAAGAATTATATGCAGGCTAGGATCCCTTTATTATATGTGACATGATATAATTTTAATTACACAAAGGAACGTGAAGGTGGTCAAGACCTTGGAAAGTTACCCAACTGAAATACTCATACCCTAGAAATATAACTTATGAAAGGATTTAATAGTATTAAGTGTGATACATTTAAATGTATGTAAACACACATACAAAGAGATTTAATCATTAGAATATTATATATACACATGGAGATGTACCTATATATATATATATATATATATATATATATATAAATAATAGAATTTATGTTGCGAGGAGTAAGGATTTATTTTGGAATACTGCTAACACTTCCCACTCATGATAGAAATATCAAGGATTTCGAAAGGGCTCGGATTGATAAGGTCACTGTAGATACACATATGACTACTATGTAACATGAGTAACTTCAGGAAATATAAAAAAGGTATGAAACATAATCCCAGAGAGAGTTGAATAGAGATAACGTCTACACTTTGAACTTATCTTTGCATCTTTTGAATCTCTTATTTGTAAAGAAAGATAATTAATGTCCCTAATAAAAAAAAATTATTTGGTAATTTTGGGGTTCATTACATACATAGACCACCGACCCATGCAGTTCATACAGACATAAGAGAATTTTCATAATGATCACCATCAGAAGTGGTCCACATATCTGCAATATTTTCATTTGACCATCAAGTACAAGAAGGGAAACACCAATAATGTTGCATACTGCCTCAACCGACCAATGATCATGGCAATAACCACCATGCTCAACTCCTGTGGGCATGATACATCTGATTGGTTGCTTCTCTACAAGAGTGATACATCTTTTGGCCACACATACAAGACGCTCTTGGAGGGTAACCGAGTTCCAAATTTTCACCTCCAGGATGCATTACTATGTCACCTGGGACACCTTTGTGTTCCTTCATGTGAGCGTGCCAAGATGATTTGGGAAGCGCACTATAGTCGGGTCACTGGGCATTTTGGGGTTGATAAAACAATGGCAGTAATACAAAAGTATTTATATTGGCCAAACCTTCGACAAGATGTCGGGAAGTACATCAAATCCTGCACTGCCTACACCATTTCCAAACCAACCATCAAGAAGCAAAGCCTCTATACTTTGTTTCCTACCCCTAGTCGAACTTGGTAATCCATCTCCATGAATTACATGTTGGGCCTTCCTTCTACTAAGAATGGCAACGATTGTGTTTTCATGGTCGTCGACAGATTCTTGAAGATGGCCATTATGGCGACCTGCAAGAAGAACATCAGAGCAGAAGCCACTACTAAACTCTTCTTTTTATGAGTGTGGGTAAAATTTGGGATCCCATAGTCTATATTCTCAAATCAGGACAACAGTTTCCTCAGTACATTTTGGTCTAGCCTCTGGTCAATGTTGGATACCAAGCTCACCAAGTCCACAACCTTCCATCCCCAAACTGATGGCCAGACAAAGGTCGTCAACAGGATGATCATACACATTTTGCACACGTACAACTCAAAGCATCCACACACATGGGATGAGAGCCTCCCCTATGTACAACATAGCTATAACCGAGCCCTCCACAGCTCAACCAAACATAGCCTCTTTTAGGTGATCTTGGGACTCCAACCACTATGTCCCATTGACGTAGCCATACCATTTGCAACTACTCAGGCTGATTCGTCTCATGTCCAGTTTGAAGCTGCCAAGGAGAAAATCTTCATTGAGCATATTCAACATATTTTCCAACAGGTTCATGACATATTGGACAGAGACAATGCTAATTATAAGCAAGGGCATGATCAACATCGAGTGAAACACAACTTCCAGGTGGGTGACAAAGTGTGGCTACATTTGCAAAAAGAGCACCTCACTGGACCCCACTGCAAGATTCACCCACTCCGATGTAGTCCATACACCATCACCAAGGCTGTAGGGGAAAATTCCTTCGATCTCAGTATCCCACCATTCCTTGGTCTGAACCCAGTGTTCAATGTGGACCACCTTCGGCCTTACTTTCCACCTCTACTGGACACATCCAACATGGCAGAAAAACTCACACCAATAGAGTTAAACCCAGACTCCATGGAACAAGACACAACTGATAGGATTATGGACACACATATCAATAACACCCACTAGCAGAGGATCCAGCTATATCGAGTTGTCAAAGAAGGCCAACTCCTTCACCAGGGCAAGTGGCTTACCAGGGGCCAAGTTCAACAAAATTTTCCTCATCTCATGGAGGAACTCAATGCAATGGGGACCATTGATTCCTAAGGGGGGAGGAATGATCCAGGTGGATATTGGTGGCCACCCACCTATTCCACTTGGACCCCAACCATTGTTTCTTTCAGTTTTTCAGTTTCCTTAGTTGTAGCAAAATTTACTATTTTTGGTAGTTTTTTGGGTCCTGGACCTTCGGAGCTGTTTTGAGGCCCTAAATGACGCTTTTTGGGCATCTTCCGGTCAGAAAATGTTATCATGATATTATATACTAATAATTGTATTCCTTGGATAGATCATTCTAATGATGTATCATATGCATTAAATAGAGATAGTATGCCAAAGTTTCAACCCCAGGAAATTGATGTACCAATTTACCCCGGCGGGGCCCATATTCTGGTGTTTCATCTCCTAGGGTTAGGTTTTTTGGATGTTTAGGGTTTCCATTGTTTCTCAATAATAGATAGTCCTTCGAGCCTCATTGTCACATAGATTTCAGAGGCCTATAGCTGCCACATCTCTTCTCATATATAAGCTACCAGTGCCCTAACTAGTTTATTTCTATTCTGTCTGTAAACAAATTTAAGTTCTTTGATATTAATGAAATGAAGTGTTATTTCCATTGCATATTTGTATTCATGGTTATTTGTGTATTCTATTTCATTCCTGCATAAATCTGGATCACCCTCTTTTGTAAAGAAGTGATGGAATGAACAATATTAGAGAATCCTTTTATAAACCTTCTATAGTATCTAGATAATCCCATAAAATATCTAAATTCTTAAACATTCTTTGGTGTTGACCATCTTCTAATGGTTTCATTTTCCTTTGGATCCATTGCTACACCTTCTTCATAAATAATGTTCCCCAAATAATGGATCCGTTCTTGGTAAAAAGAACACTTTCTTAGCTTGACGTACAACTGATCGTCCCTCGGTACTTGCAACAACAACCTCAAGTGATGTTCATTCTCTTCCTCAGAATTAGAATAGATAAGCATGTCATCCAAGAATACAATGAAAAACTTATCCAAATAAATTGTTAATATGTCATTCATTAATCATATAAAGATAGACGGTGCATTGGTCAATCCAAATGGTACCACTACGAATTTATAATGTCTATACTTGGTTTTAAAGGTTGTTTTATTGATGTCTTATTCCTTGAATATTACCTAATGGTATCCAGATCTCAATTCCATCTTTTAAAACACATTTTCTCCTCTTAGTTGATCAAAGAGGTTATCGATTCTTGGTAGAGGGCACTTGTTCTACACTGTGGATTTATTCAACAGTCTAAAGTCAATACATAGCCTGAATGTTCCATCCTTCTTTTTCACAAAGACTACTAGTGCTCCCCAAGGTGAAACACTTTGTCATATGTACACTTTCTTCAACAATTCTTCCAACATCATTTGTAATTAATTTAACTCTAGTGTTCTCATTCTACAAGGAGTTTTTTTATACTAGGGAAGCTCCTATTATTAAATCAATAGATAAATCTATCTCCCTCTTCGTTGGTAATTTGAGTATTTATTGGAATACATCTTCAGACTCTTGCAATACTGAAAAATATTCAAGGCTAGGTCGTTTTGTTTTTTCTAGTTCTCCTACATGAGCTACATACAATTGAAAACCTTTTTTGAAACATCTCTTCAGTTGTAAGGATGAAATTTCCCTTATAGAAATGGGTCTTGGAATTCCTTTCACAACTCTTTGCTTTCCTTCTTCATCAAGGCATGCAAATGTCTTATCATGATAGTCTGAGAAATCATGATGCTTTTCCAGCCAATCCATTCCAATTTGGATATGACAATATCCTAATGGTATGAGATTCATATCAACAACTACATTTACTCCATTCATATTTATTGGACAATATCTAACTATCTCATTGATCCTTCTTTTGGTTCCAATGGCTAGTTGAACCAAACTTGATTTTTTGAGTATAATTTTCACCAAATGACTACGTTAGGATCAATGTAACAATGGATTTCCCCTAAATAAATTAAAATAGAAACATGATGATTAATGATGTTACCTTCCACTTCGATCATATGTGATTGGTATTATGCTTAATGATCTTCTAAGGTTGCATATATTCTTGGAATATTTCTTCACATGTCTTCTATTGTAGTAGCTTCTTGGATGTCGTGCATGGTATTTATTTTATTTCCTATGTGAGGGAAATGCTTTTGCATGTGGTCTTCTTTGCATCCCCAAAATTGGATTGATGGTCTTCCCCTTTTTCCCAAGGAGTCTTCTTTCTTGGATTCCTACTTAGCAGTCTAATCTTACTTATTTTTGTTTGGACTATTTCTAATGAAAGGAGGTTTGAATCCCTTCCTTATATGGTCATATTTCTCCTTCTTCTTATCCTTCCAAGACTTTTGAAAATATTCTCTACCCTTTCCTTTCTCATACATGTACTTATATTTTCTAATGGTTTTTGTCAAAGTTCTGGACTCATCATATTGAATGATTTCCTTGTTAAATGATGGAATTCCACTCAAAAATATATGTATCTTTACCTTTTCATGTTTGATAAGTCTCGCATACCTTAGTGATTCCAAGAATTTATTTCCATATTTTCCCATGGTAATGCTCCACAACTTAAGTTCAAATACATATTCCATCTTTTTGTCATAGTATTGCTCTAGAAGATATTCCTTCTAAAAATACCTCTTTAACTCCTTCTAAGTGATCCTACTCTCATTGATCTGTTCCACTTGATTTAACTGATCCCACCACATGGTATCCTTCCCATGCAAATGGTAAGTGACAATTTTGGTTTCTATATTAGAGAAATAGTTGTGCAACTGAAAATATTTCTTGATTCCAAGAAACCATGCTTCAACATCATCTTCCCTTTCTTTTTCACTGTCAAAGGATAGTGGCTTAATATTCCTAATCTCTCCTTGTAAACCATACCACTCATGTCTTCTTATTTGATGTTTTACAAGAGACACTTATGGAATACTCCTTGAATCATCAAATGCATAAGAATTCCTAGCTAATTTAGGAGGTGAGTGATGTCTTTGAGTTCCATTGACCCTCCTCGAATGATGGGCTCTTTTGTAGTTATATATTCTTTCATGTTTCCTTCCTTCTTCCCTTAGTCCTTTACCTGATCCATTATTTGCTTGTCTCTGCAAAGGATTTAGGATTTGCATCATTTGGGAATTTATTTGATTATGTTATTTAATCATCTTCTCATTATTTAGTTTGTAACTCTACACTTCTATTTTCAAGCTTCTCATCGTCTCTATTAAGGTTTCTAGTTCTACTCTACTGTTGTGACCATTAGATCATGTCTCTACATTTCCCACACTGATATTCTGACCTTTATCTTCTCTTTCATAAATGAAGGCTCCCTCTCCTTCCTCATTTTCCCAAATATTCATTCTTAGCTTGAACTGATGTTTTTATACTCTTGATTATGCACGAAAGTGTGCATGAAACATAATTCTTGTTAGACAAAAGTAATATGTATACACATTTCTAGAAAAGGACTGTAAAAATCTATTGTATATTTTTTTCTTTGAAGGCCACTAATCATCTTCTTCCTAGGTGATTCTGATCCCTAATACTCAGAACAATTTTCTAAGTTCATAACTATATTTCTTTCTGCAAGAGCTTTCCAACAACTATTTTTTTTCTCAATTCCGAGCCCAGAGAAAAAAATTATTCCCTTTTGAAATTTATGGCGTTTTTCTTTCATCAGAGGTCTCTCAAGGTAACAGGGCATCCATGTGGACCCCTTCCATGTGTTTTGGATGATGTGGTACTGATGTGGAACTAACATGGTAGATGGCATGGCCAACGCCCCATGGGGGCATTAGGATATCAACACTGAAACGATACTTGGAAACTTCCTGGGGTTTGGGGTCCTATATAGGCCCACTGGCCCACTAGAGAACCAAGGCACTGATCCATTAGGCTATTGACTTCCCATGCTCGACACCACTTAATAATGTTTTGATAGTCGATATCATGGGTTTCAACCCATCGAGGCATCAGGAACCCGAGATATTGGGTATCGACTCCCCGAGTATGTCAACAAAGGATGGGACTTGGGATCTATCGGGGGTCCAGGGATCCAGTGTGACAAAATACCTCTTGAGATTTATCATTGAACAAGATCCCTCGACCTCCAGATCCAACCACTGAGGTATAACTAATTCCTATGACACATGGAACTTTATCCTCGTGACACATGGGATAACTACAACACTACACGTGGTACTAATGTGGTATGCGCATGGTTCTAACAAGGTATATCATGTGGAATTGGTCACTTGTCACACTTCTATTCTTGTTGACGTTTCCTGTCTAACGCAACATCCACATGGACCCATCCACGAGTGTTGGATGTGGCAGATGGCATGGTCACCAACCCACCTTCCCATCAGGGGCACTGACATATCGAGATACCAGGATATCACTCATGGACAAGACTTGAACTTCCATGGGTTTAGGGGTCTGATATGGGCCCATTGAACCATCAGGCTATCGACTCTCCACACATGAAACCACATAGATCTTTGTGATATTTTGTATATAGGGCACCGGGCCACCGATCAAAATTTTACATCATGCACAAGTGATAATTAATTCAACAAGGTGTAAAGGGTTAGTCCCTTTGTTTCCCTATGTCATGGAATCATATCCCCCTATAACTCTTGTCCTTGTTTGTTGTACAAATACTAATGTACTATATTATTAATAATGATCGAAACATTACCTTTCTAGGTGCTCCAACCTTTTTTTAATTGTTCACCCTTTTTAATTATTCACTCTTTCCTTTCATCAACTAAACAAAATACAAGGAGTCGAAACAGGGATATTACAATGATGCTTTACGTATATAGAGAATGTTTTGAAGGCCAAGTGTTAACATGATCTTCGGACGAATAACAATGATGCCTTATGTAGTCCCTCAAGTTGAAGAAATGTTCTTTGTGGATGTTGAAGCTAGTCGACAAACGTGTTTTGCTCAATGGATCGTCGGAATAGTATTCCATTCGGTCCTTATCATCTTCTTCCTTTTAACATTCATTCACATTGACAATAAAGAGGGATTAGAGATTATGATATACTTATATCTATTTTAGTTTTAATTTTATTAAATTTAGAATATATATATATATATATATATATATATATATATATATATATATATAACTTATTAAGCATGGAAACATATTTATAAATAGTTAATAATTTAATTTAAAATTTTTAGAAATTATATATTTTTTTAATTTTTTAAATATAAAAACTCTTATTATAATTTAATTTTCAATTACAATTTAGTTATAAATTGACAAAAATTGTTAATATATATATATATATATATATATATATTCATCTTTATATTTAAAAAACCATACTATCCAAAAAAAAATTTCATACTATCCAAAATATATTTGGATATTAAACCATTAACCTATTAACATATATCTCTTAATAAAGAAAAGTGCTACCAAGCCTTATAGTTTAACCATGACCACGAGGCTCCTCAAATAGCTGGGCGGAGGGGGTCTCATACACCAATTTGGTGTATGGCTTCACTGTGACCTTAAAAATAGATTATTATTATTATCATTATTATCATTATTATTATTATATACAATCATATATTTTATATATCATTTTATAAAACTTTATATTACAAAATTTCAATTTACGTTTGAAGCTTTTATAAATAATTTTCATCATCTTATAAAGTTCAGAAAATTCCCATTTAAAGTTATGCTTAAGACTTTTTAAAATAACTTGATCCAATGAGTGTATTTTATTATTAAGAAAAGTTATCAAATATTGATAGAAAATTTAACAAATATTTATAACGTGATGTATATTTTATATTAGTAAAACATGATGAACAAGTGTTGCATGGGAACGTAGTCCCTGCCAGGTTGGAATGGGAATAAATTCACGTTGAATTACATGTGGTATTCATGCAGAGGATGAATATGGCCACTCGATTCAAATATAATAGAACCAACATAGTTGAACGGATTTTTTTTTTAGCATTTCCGAATTAGTTTTCTTGAAATTTATCAAATATGAAAAAAGGACCAGGAAACACACACATTAAACATTAAAATATAACAAACACAATTTCCCGACACCCAACATAGTTTTCTTTGAAATTTATCAAAAAATAATAATGTTTGTTACATATTTCTGGAATCTGTTCCATATTTCTGGAAATTTAAATCCGTTTGTCCTATAGACTGTGATTGGGGCTCCCACAGACCATAAAAAGAAATAAGTACAAGAATTAGGATTGTAGAAAGAAGAACTGTGCGACCATAGAGAGGAAGACCTGAAAAAAAGAAATTGGAAGTTATGAGCCTTTGGTTAGAGATTTCTATTTAAAAAGATAGAATAACTGGATTGATAAAGAAAACAAGATGACATCAGTATAGACTTACTATGAAGCTGATGTGATTTTGTTGTTGTCATCCACGGTCACTGGAATCGTGCCAACCGATTGTTCCCCTTCCTTGATGAGGTTGTCCATTCTCCATTGGAACCATTCTTCAATGTAGCTTCTCATGCGGACCACATTGATTTCATCCTGGATTTCTATGTCGAAAAGCTTGTTTTCTAATTTCCTTAGATCCATAGAAATACTATGCAGATCCTGTTCAGTTTCTTCATTATGTTCTACATAGTCCAGTAGCCAGTTCTCGAGCTCATCTACACGATATTCAAGGATGTCATAAAATGTTTCTAAAGACAATCCCTTTAAAATATCAAGTTGTTCATCGAAGGATTCTTTTGTCATTGACAAGTATTTGAGGACTAAGTTTGGGTCTTGAACCTCGTTGGTACTTCCGGCTAAGTCTATTTGGGTCAGGCTTCTGAATAATTCTTCTTTTTTTGATATGTCTTGTTCACATGATTCGACAATGAGCTGTAGGTTCTTAAATTTCTTTTGCCATAATGTTTTTAATTTTTTGATCCACTTTGGGGTGGGGATATCCTCTTGTCTTCTTTTCAAATACAAGTTGTTGATGGAATGTTTCGAAAAAGGGGCCAACATATGTTCATAGAAATGTTGATCATTTTTAAAATTCATCTGCAAACGTTCGTGAAAATCATTTTCCCTCTTTCGAAAAGAATCTATATTTTGTGATGTCTCCCAGGCTTCAGTAACTAGCTACATTCTTTTCTTGATGTTATTCTCTACAAGGTCTCTACATGATGCGAGGAGGTTGGAGGATACTTTTAACTTGGATACAGGGGTAGTAGGCACTGTTTTTTCTAAAGGACTGGCAAACTCTGCGGTAGCAATGAAAGCGTCCTCAAATTCCTTGACACGATCTTTCAGTCTGGAATTCTTCACTTCAATTCCAACATTGGAATCATCAAGAGCATCACTAGTTACAAGGTGAAATAGGGAGATTTGGGATGACCAGAGTTTCCTAAAGTTAATCTTTGTATGAGATCTTCCTTTATTATTTGTTACATCTCTCTTTTCAAAGACCATATTTTTAGATTGGCTATAAAAAATAGTGCTCTGGAATACGAAGGATTCATCTTCGTCAAAAATGTTGGTCTCAACTATTTCCATTATGGAACTATGGTGAATCGCGTCTACGGATGGGCCAACTTTATGCATGTGCTTAGTTTCAATTTCAAGTTGCATCTATTCACTTTCAATTTCGGGTTCGTCCGCCTGTCCTACAATGTTTTTTCTCTTCTTCGTCAGAGGAATTTTGTGAGAACTATCAATTTTTGTGCGAGGAGGGTTCTTATCTCCTCCTCCATTTGAATATTTCTGGGTTGATTTCTTGCTAGGGTGGGCCGTTGAAGCGATGCTCCGTGATGTCGTGCTCCTGGGAGTGTTGGTGGGGGACTAGACACTCTTCTCACCGGATACTTTTCCCTATTGTTTGTACAATTCATTCGCGCTTTGCAATGTCTCTACATCACAATCGCCAGAAGCAAGGTTGTTGTTGTCACTTTGTCTGTCTTAGGTCAGGCGTCTATGGATAAAAGAGCTACTAAAGCCAACTGCTAGTAAATGTTCTCGAAAATTCCCATTAGGGTCAAAACTTTTTATCCTTTCAGCATATGTTAGGTTCAAGTTCTTGAAATTTCCTACGAATTCATCAATCTTGTTGATGTTTCTGCACACGAAGTCCCAAACTTTCTAGGGAAGAGGAATGAACTATTTTTTTTCTTGTCATGGAAAAAATGCAACCAAGGGTTGTATTGCCTTGCTATTTCTGTAACAAACATCTTGTCCATCATGTGGCATGGAAGGAAAGAAAGATTTTACTTGGAGCCAAAGACCATTAGTACACTGCAATTTTCCTTTTGTTCAAGTGTCCCCTTCCTATTCAAAAACTTGGTTTCCTAGCACGACATCTGGGGAACATCCTTCCCTAACAATAAATCTTTGAAAAATGAGACAAAGTCATTAAAAACTTCATAAAAACAATGGGAGGCCTTGTGCCTCCATAGGGCCTGGTACCAGAATGTTACTGGGTCGAATCCACAATTTATTTTCTTGGAAAGAGACAGCTTTGGAAATGAACAACAATGCACTATTGAGAAAATCAAGTAGGATGACATATAAAATTTATTCGATTATTTGAATCGTGACAGTTGGGAACAAATTTCAATGGAAATTAGCTTCCCCTAATCAAAAATGAATTGTTCCTTGACTGTTAAGTACAAAATATAAATAACTATACGAGAAATGCTTGTCATGGATTCATGTCCCATTATTCTTGTAAACAACCAAGCAATTTCCCGGAATGGATTTCTAAAGGAACTTACCTGCAATTTTTTTGTATCTTCAGGAAGTGTTGTCAGGTCTTCAAGGAACTTGGCTAAGATGTCCAACCCATTATCATGTTTTTCTAGGAACTTCTTGCAGTCTTGTCCTTTGAAAGTCAATGTTGGCTCTGACAATTTCAACATCTTATGGAAGACCTGAGATGAAAAAGAAACAGGAGAGTGGTCGCACAGGGGAATAATTATTT
The DNA here is from genome assembly GCA_032191745.1 of Picea mariana. Classification (NCBI taxonomy): domain Eukaryota; kingdom Viridiplantae; phylum Streptophyta; class Pinopsida; order Pinales; family Pinaceae; genus Picea; species Picea mariana. Next base: position 404,751 of record JASDQU010739649.1, read on the forward strand.
GTCTTGAAATAAATTTTTTGGCACACTAAGAGACCACCTCCTTACAGTCAAAAACCTCAGGGACGCATCCTACACGAGCGATTCTAGAGGTCCAAATAAGTTCATTCTTGGCGGAATGGGTTGAATAGTAAGAGTATACCCTGGACCACTGGAAGTTCTGGTCCTAACATCCAAAGATATTCATTGTATCTCCACAAAGCCATTGTCGACCTGCTGCTGTAAGTTTACAAGAACGTTTTTTTGCTCCAAATGATGATTGAAATGAATATTTGGAAGGGATAATCTAACACTGTGCAAATATTGGTCCAATGCATATGAATCGAATATCTCCTCAAGACTTTTTCTCATTAATGACAATTTTGATGGTTGTTGCATGATGTGATGTTGACATTAAAGACTAGTAATTGCACACATAGAAGTGTGAACATGGCGTATATAGAAATGAGTGATTAAGAATTGGATATTTATTTAACGGGACAATGGGATGACCCATGTTTGAGATGAACAATCGAAACGAAAAATATAACTATCCATAGATCTTGGTTTAATGTGTATTAATGGGAGATTTGCTCAAGTGTTTTTCTCATTAATGACAAGGTTGACGGTTCTTGCATGGTGAGTTGTTAGCATGAAAGGTTACTAATTTCATATTAAGAAATAAGTACGAAGGTTGCAGGGATAGGAAAGAGCAGTTAAGGAGTGTCTAATTATCGAAAGAGGTCGGGCGGGCTTCAAAATAAGGTTTCAAGGTACAACTGTTGAAGGTGAGGGTGTGAGGGTCAAATTGTATGTATTAGAAATTTTTGAGTGCAATACGCATAACACTGAAGAGGATATGACAGGACAGTCCAGAGGGAAATTTGTATATCACGGAAGTCTGGGTAATGTTTGCAGGACACAGAAAAATGGAGGTGAAAACGTGAGCCCGCCTATTTGGGGACCCGCAATCGAAAGAGTGAGTATGGAATAGAGAAATGGTTGGGTGGATTCATTTTCGCTAATACATTGAAACTTGTAATATATATCGCATTGAGTGGAAAGATCTTTTCTACATGTCTTTGGGCAGAAAATATAAAATAAGAGAAGATAAATTAACTTAAATTCGATGAGTTGAGATTTAATTAAATTTCATTGTCTCATCGACGCTTTTGTTTTTTAATGGTAGTTTGTATGGTTGTTGCATGAACTATTAGCATTAAACCTTGGTCGGGCACTATAAAAAGTGCCTAAGAATTGGAGATTTCGTGAACCTGCCAACCCGAGAAACCATGAAAGAGATTCATGAAATGGATGAGTATGAAAATTTGTCAGATGGGCTTCAGAATGAGGGTGACAATGTCTCCCCAGGAGACGTGACTTGTCGAGGATCAAATTGTATGTCTCAGAATTTGAATGAAAAATGTGTACCACATAAGAGGGGATGATATGGGAGTCCGATGGTCAATTTGTATATGGAAGACCCTTTTGGTCATTAATTACATGTTTAAGGTTCATGCACAATGAAGTGCTAGCAATAAAGCTTTCCAATTGCATTTCCAAAGAGAAGTAGGAAAGTGGCAGGGATAGGGAACAACAAGTAAGGAATGGCTAATTATCAAAAGCGGTTGGTGATGATTCAAAATAGGGATACAAGATACAACCAACATAGGTGAGGGCCCAAGGGTCAAATTGTATCTCTCGGGAGTGTTGACTGTAGAACGTGTAACATGGAAGAGGGCATGATGATGCATTTCTGTGGAGAAACTGTATATCGTGGAACTCCGGGTACTGTTTTCTAGTCATGGAACATACACAGTAACCCCCAATCAAAAAAATAGAAGAGAGGACTCAATACACAGTAAATGTACAATGTCATAGAGATACTGCCAACTTGGGGTTAAGTATTGAAAGGAACAACGTATAGCTGGACTCATGACGGGGCATTCCAACGGACAAATTGTATATCGTGGAATTTCGAGCACTGTTTGCAAGTCGCGAAAGATTCCAAACACAATTTTGAGGTCATCAATATGGGGACACACAATAGAAAAAGTGTCCAAGTATGGAAAAGGGAAACACCAGCCCAGACTTGTTTTCACTAATACATTGAAATTTGTAATAGCTTTGCCATTACCTGGTACAGATGGCTAGTCCTCGAGACTTATTCTTATTAATGATGATCGTTACGGTTGTTTCATAATGGAATTTTAGTATTAAACCTTTGGTGTTGCATATTTGGAAAGAAGTACGAGGATGGCCGGAACAGGAAACAGTGACTAGGAATTAGAGATTTCGTGAACCTCCCATCACAAGGATGCAAAATAGAGTGACAAGGTCTCCCTAGAAGATGTGAGGCCTCAACTATCAAATTGTATCGCTTGGAACATTTGAATGCATAATCTATAACACGGAAGAGGAGACGATGTCGTAATTTGGTAGTCAATTTGTATATAGTGGAGGACTGGGTACCAATTGTTTCATACCAGTGTGGTCAATTGTCACTAGTAAGAGCATAATTAATGTATATTAGGAAGGAAGGGAAGTTAGTGGGGATGGAAGGAAACGACAGATACTTTGAAACATTTGTGAAATGTGGTAGAGTGAAGCTTGTGAGTTGGAGGAGTCTGCAGTGGAATTATAGATCACGGAAGTTTTGAGTGCAAGATGTATTTAACAAAATAAGAAGCAACAGAGTTCGAAAGCGCCAACCCGACAATTGTGGCCATAAAATTGGATAAGTATGGAAAGGAACAATGGTCGGTTGGATTCATCATGTGAATATATAGATGGAGATGAAGATATGTCATCCCGCCAATGCTGGAACTTGTGATCATAGAAAGGAAACTAAGTATACAACCAGAAATCGATAATACACAGGAAGAAGAAAAGGGAAAAAGGGATAAGGAGTCTGTGGTGGAATTGTAGATCAAGGAAGTTTTGAGTGCAATATGTATATCGCGGAACAAGAAGCATTATAGTTCCAAAGTGTCAACCCAACAACCGCAACCATAAAATTGGATAAGTATGGAAAGAAAGAGCGGTCGGTCAGATTCGCCATGTAAGTATATAGATGGAGATGAAGATATGTTAGCTCTCCAACACTAGAAACTGTGAGCATATAAAGGAGACTAAGTATATAACTAGAAAGCGATAAAACATGGGAAGAAGAAAAGGGAAAAAAGGACTATGTATCTCACAGAAGAACATCTAATGTTCATTTATTAATGCCAATCTTTTCGAACCCCTTGTGAGTTCTCACTAGTAAAAGTATAAATTGTAGATCAAGGAAGTTCTTTGGGTGCAAGATGTATATGAGGGAACAAGGGACATAAGTGTTGGATACCGCAAACCCAGGACCCAGTGAATAGAGAATTGTCAAAGTATTGAAAGAGACTGCGGTCAGTCATGCTCATGGTGTGAAGATATAGATAAAGAGTTGTTAATTTGTGAATCCAGGAGGTCGTGATCATATCGATGCAACTAAATATAGAACCACAAAGGGATAATAGAGGGGGAGAAAAGAAGAAAAATTAAAAGAGAGTGTTTATATTTATTCCAATAGTATTCATCTAAATATATATTAATAAATTATTTCTGGTCCAAATGTAAATCATCTTCTAATTTATAGGATCCTGTTCGGTTCACAAATTTCGTTGAAATCCATAAGCAATAGAAAGGGAAAAAACGACGGATGGTTGGGCTCATGATGGGGCATTCCAGCGGACAAATTGTATATCACAAAACTCCAGGCACTATTTGAAAGTTGTGGAGGATTCAAAAGACAATTTTGAGGCCATCAATCCGAGAACCCGCAATCGAAAACTGTCCAACTATGGAATAGGGAAACTCTGGACCATACTTGTTTTTGCTAATATATTGAAATTTGTAATAGCTTTTCCATTACCTGGCAAGATCTTCTTTGCATGTTTCTGGACATGTTTTGCAGGGATGGTTGGTCCTCAAGACTTTGTCTTATTAATGATGATCTTTACGGTTGTTGCATGATGGAATTTTAGTATTAAAACTTTGGTGTTGCATTTTTGGAAAGAAGTACGAGGATGGGAAGAAMAAGAAACAATGACTAGGAGATGAAGATTCCGTGAACCTGCCAACGCGAGGATCCAAAATAGGGTGACAAGGTATCCCTAGAAGACGTGAGGCCCTGACGATAAAATTGTATAGCTCAGAACATTTGAATGCATAATGTGTAACATGGAAGAGGGGACGATGTCGGATTCTGGTAGTCAATTTGTATATGGTGGAGGTCTGGGTGCTAATTCTTTCATACCAGTGTCTTTAGTTGTCACTAGTAAGAGCATAGTTAATGTAGATGAGGAAGGATGTGAAGTTAGTGGGGATAGAAAGTAGCAAAAAATACTTTGAGACATTTTTGAACCCTCGTAGAGTCAAGCTTGCGAGTTCGAGGAGTCCGTGGTGAAATTGTAGATCATAGAAGTTTTGAGTGCAAGATGTAAATCACAGAAGAAGCAGCCAAGTTGGTAAGCATGTACGAATCCATCATTCCATACTTAGCCACTTTTTGGATCGTGGGTTATTGGGATGGAKGGCTCAAAATTGGGCCTCTATTGTGTCGTGTACTACAAATAGCACCCATAGTTCCATGATATACAAATTGACAGGCAGACTTGTGGGYTGGTTGGATCAATATTGCACTTATATTGTTATGTGTCCTCCAAACTACACTCGGAGTTCCACGATATACAAATTGACAGACATAATCCAAGGATGGCAGGGTCAAGATTGTGATTGTTTACGGATGGTGATCCCTATCAACTATCTAACATTATCTAAAAAAATTATTTCAAAATACTAAATTATTAATATTAAATATTGATATTGTACAATTTAATTACATAAAATTATTGAAGGAGGTTAAATCTCTTATTTTAAAAAAAATGAAGTAAACAAACCAAAGTTTTTTTAAATTCTATCACCGCAAGTATAACAACGAAGAATTATAATTTTAATGGCCTCTTGTTGATATGATAGCTCCATTGGACTTCTTACAGTATATATTTGTTTATTTCAAATTATTCCAGGAGATTAATTTTACCAAGCCCATCGATCAAGGAAAAGTGCTAAAATGATCCCAATTTGCAGGATGATGTTCAGTTCACAAATTTCATTGAAATCACGGAAGTTTTGAGTGCAAGATATATATAATGGAACAAGAAAAAACATAGTTTGAAAGCGCCAACCCGACAACCGCGACCATAAAATTGGCTAAGTATGGAAAGGAACAACGGTCGGTGGGATTTGTCATGTGAGGATATAGATGGATATGAAGATATGTCAGCCCGCCAACCTTGGAAACCACGATCATAGAAAGGAGACTAAGTATATAACCAGAAAGTGATAATAGACGAGAAGAAAAAAAGGGGAAAAGGGCTAAGTATCTCACAAAAGAAAATCTATTGTTCCTTTATTAATGCCAATCTTTTTGAACCCCTGGTGATTTCTTACTAGTAAAAGAATAAATTGCAGATCACAGAATTTCTTTGGTTGCAAGATGTATATGATAGAACATGGGACATAGGTGTTCGATACTGCAAACTCGAGACCCGGTGGCCAGATAATTGGCTAAGTTTTGTCCAAGAGAAATTTTTTATATTTATTCCAATAGTATTCATAGTAGTATATATTAATAGATTATTTCTTGTTCAAATGTAAATCATCTTCCAATTTGCAGGATGTTGTTCGATTCGCAAATTCGTTGAAAACAATAAGCAATAGAAAGAAAAATAAAA
>JASDQU010739649.1:412390-432967 GCA_032191745.1 Picea mariana
GAAGGAAGAATCAACTCCCTGAGTGTTCTAGCACCAACTAGACTTATACAAGCACCAAATTGCATACATAAAACTCTGTGTTTTTCCTAGCACCACCCTGCCACCCTATTTTCTAGACACAACTAGATGGAAGATACAACTTCCAATATTCAAGCACCAACTTGAATATCAGAGGACCACAGTCCTCCCTTGCACCACCCTACCTCCCTGATTATAAAATAAATGATTGAATAACCATCAATACAAATATATCAATTATTACCACTTCTTCTCTGTTCTATAATTCTTCTCTGCTTTTATCTATTCTGCAATTCTGTAGTTCTACTCTGCTTCAAACTATTTTGTAATTCTTCTCTTTCTTCTGTCTGTTCACCCTCTTCTGAGTTTTATCTCACACTACGCATACTGTAATTTTACCTTTCTTACAGTTCAACTCATTTTTCCATTTCGAGCAACCAACCTACCACCGTCACTGCGTTTCCATTTTATCCTATACCACCTATTCAGTTACACCTTGAATCTCCAAGGAAATGCATCAGCAACTGAATCGCCAAATGTCCAAGAAGTATGATTGAGTTTTGGTAACTGAATTGTATTTGATCAATTAACTGTGAAGTGCAACAGTATCCCTTCAATCATATTCCCAATTAATCAACATCGTTGGATTAATTTCGTAGGGTCTCACGTTTATCTCATATGCCCACTAGTTGTGACCGACCACTAAGAAGAATTGATTTCACGATCTCACATTTCGGATTTCTTGTGATGAAGGGTCTCGACTCTCCATGTCGTGATCACCAAAATAGATCTTGGCTGCACAAGATCCTCCCTCCAACTCTCGATGATGTGACCATGCGCTATGACCACTCTCCAATCAAATGAGCTCTTGGTGATTTATTACTTTTGTCGTGATTCTCATTGAATCCTCCAATTCCTGGTATCCAAAACTTTAAAAGGAGCCAGATCAATGGTCCACGCTCTCCCTTGATCAACAACTCAGATTGAATTTCGGTTTCACATTTCATGATTTCAAAGGATAGAGATCCTCCTTCCTTTAACTTTCCAGTCAAAGAAAAGATGACCTCTCGCCATGAATAGTCTGCATCCAATGGTCCACGACCCTCGATCCAAGGGTTCAGATCAATCCTTGATCCGACGACCCAGATCATTTTAGGATATCGCATATCGCGAGTTCCCACACCATGCTCCATTGACTCCTGCAATGTGTAAGTCAACGAAATTCTAGTCGCTCGCCACATGTCCTTCTTGAATATGAACGGTCCTCCTACTTTCGAGACTTTGTAAGCCCACTTCATCTACACATAAAGATCGTGATCCTTCTTCTAGATCCAACAACGGTCGGTCTTCGGGCTCAGATCTAATTCTTGAGATCTGTTCTCTTCTACTGCGTGCTCCTCTTATCTGAATTCAAATCTGACGGTCATCGAGAATTCTAAATGGGATCCAATGATCATTGTTTCTCTTCAGTGTTGATCATTTCCATGCCATTATCATTGCATTGTTGATCGTGTTGATCTGTGCCATCAACGACAAACATGCACATGTTTCCTTCTGTCTGTAAGTATGCCGAAAATATCCCCCTTTGGCATTGAGGGCAACCTTGAACCTGAAGAACTTCACTCTGCACTCTCTGGATGGACTACTACTCTGCCTACTGAACATGCAATCAAACATACCACTGTAGCCTCCTTACCACATTGCTTACCACACCAACCAAACATACCACTTTAGCATCCTTACCACACTTCTTACCACACTTTTTCTCCCCCTTTGACATCAATGTCAAAGAAACACTCTCCCTCTGAACTGTTGCAATACATCTCGAAGGTATTAGATATGTGACAATCACATACTCCCCCTGACAAGGTGAACATATTAAACAAATGAAGATATAACCCCCAACTTTTGACGAAGATATCCAAAAGGCATCGCTGCTAACGGTTTAGTAAAGATGTCACCTATTTGTTTTGTGGAAGGAATATAATTTAGTTGAACAACTCTGTTTGTAACCTTCTCTCTAAGAAAATGATATTTGATTGGTATATGCTTAGTCTTGGAATGAAGAATAGGATTCTTGGAGACATTAATGGCACTGGTGTTATCACAGTGAATTGAAATCGGATCAGTATAATTTACCTTCAAATCTGCAAGAGTTTGTATCATCCATAAAATCTGAGTGCAACAAGTAGCAACAACAATGTACTCTACCTCTGTAGTTGACAAGGAAATAGATCCCTGCTTCTTACTAATCCATGAAACTAATGAGTCATCCAGGAAGAATGCACCTCCACTGGTGCTCTTTCTCTCATCCACACAATTTGTCCAATCAACATATGAGTAAATAGTTAACTGAATATTCTAATTTCTAGGATACCACAGACCATAATTCATTGTTCCCCTTAAGTATTTGAATATCCTTTTTATAGCTACTAAATGACTTTGTTTAGGAGCAGATCGATAACGACCTACCATTCCAACAACTTGCATTATATCAGGACGGGATGTTGTGATGTACAGAAGACTTCCTATCATTGATCAATATGTCCTTTGATCAACATCAGGTGAAATATCATCTTTACTGAGCTTGCAACCGACCACCATAGGTGTACTAATAGGGGAAGAATCTTCCATCTGAAACTTCTTCAACATCTCTTTCAAATATTTTTCTTGAGAGATAAATATTCCTGTAGAACTTTGATTTACTTGTAAACCAAGAAAATATGACAGTTCTCCTATCATGGACATCTCAAATTCTGTTTGCATAGAGTTAGCAAACCACTGGACAGAAGAATCATTAGTACATCCAAAAATAATGTCATCTACATAAACCAAAACAACTAGTAAATCATCACCATTAGACTTAATGTAGATATTATTGTCAACAATACCTTTCTTGAACCCTTTGTCTTGTAAAAAATTGTCCAGACTATAATACCAAGCTCATGGTGCTTATTTCAGTCCATATAAAGCCTTCTTCAGCTTGCAAACATAATCGGGATTACCTGTCAATGAGAATCCTTCGGGTTGCTCCATATATACTTCTTCCTCTAGATCTCCATTAAGAAATGTTGACTTAGCATCCATATGATAAAGTTTAAAGTTCTTATGAAATGAATATGCAAAAAACATTCTGATGGCTTCCAATCTTTCCATTGGTGCAAAATTTTCATCAAAATCCTGACCTTCAACTTGTGCATACCCTTTACAGACCAATCTGGATTTATTTCTAACAACCTGTCCTTTTTCATTCATTTTATTCTTGAACACCTATTTGGAACCTATTACATTCTTATCTTCAGGTATAGGAACAAGATCCCAAGTATTGTTCTTCTCAATCTGATTAAGATCTTCATTAATAGCTCTAATCCAATCATCATGGTTGTTGGATTCATAAAAAGTTTTAGGTTCAATCATAGATAGAAAAGAAACCTGAGATTGTTCTGAGTCTTTAACTGATTTCCTTCTTGTCTGAACTCCTTTATTTATATCTCCAATTATCTGATTTTCAGGATGATTCTTTCTAACAATTCTGAGAGGTGGTTTTGTTTCTTTATGCTGATTTTTGTCTGCTTGATTATTCATATCTTCATTTGATTCATATTCTTCTCTTTCTGATCCTTAGACCTGTTCATCTTCATGTTCAACTATATATTTTGTGCCTAGTTCAACACTACTTACATTTCTAAACGAGATTTCTTCATCAACTTTTATGTCGACACAATCAACCAATTTATGTAGCCTCTTATTTTAGCATCTGTACCCTTTACTGGTTGTAGCATAACCTAAGAAGATACCTTCATCAGCCCTGACATCATATTTGCCAATATTTTCATCATTATTCTTGATATAACATTTACTCCCAAAGACTTTAAAATCCTTGATTGAAGAAGGTCTTCCAAACCATAGTTCATAAGGAGTCTTGTCATTGTGTGGTCTTAGATGAGATTTGTTAAGGATATGAACAACTGTATGAATTTCTTCCACCCAATATGTCTGAGAAATATTCTTTTCATTCATCATTGATCTTGCCATTTTCTGAACTGATCTATTCTGCCTCTCAACTACTCCATTCTATTGTGGAGTCCTTGGAATATTGTATTCTCGTTTGATTCCATGTTTATCACAGAACTCTTTGAATTTCCATGAACTAAACTCTCCTCCTCTATCAGACCTTAATGCCTTCAATCTTATTCTTGTTTGATTTTTAGTCAGAGCCTTAAACACTTTGAATTTTTCAAATTCTTCATATTTTTCCTTCAAAAAGGCAACCCATGTTAGTCTAGAATAATCATCAATAATCAACATAAAATAGTTTTCTTTTCCTGTACCTTATTTTCTTGATGGTCCACATAAATCTATATGTACTAACTAGAGAGGTTTTTCTATTGAAGGAAAGTTTTTAGATTTGAATTGTGTCCGAGTAAGCTTTCCTATCTGGAAAGGTTTACAAACAGAGTCATATGGATTTGATATCGTTGGAAGATATTTTACTACCCCATTTTTTCTAAGATTGATTATATGATCAAAATGTAAGTGTCCAAGTCTCCTATGCCATATCCAACTTTCATCATACTTTCTTAAGTGGAATTCTTCTCTGTCTTCTTTTAACACATAGACATTGTTTTTTGTTCTTATCCCTTTTGCAACCAACTGTCATGAATTCACAGACTTTAATTTACAATCTTTAGAAGTAAAGACAACTTCACATCCTATGTCACAAAATTGACTGAAACTTAGTAGACTATGTTTCAGACCATCTACAAATAGCACATATTGAGCTTTTCCTTTGCCATTACTCAGGCTTACCATTCCTTTACCTTTTATTTTTCCTGACGCATCGTTTCCAAAAGTTACATTCCCTGATTTGTTTTCACTTAGAGTTAGAAACTTACTTTTGTCTCCAGTCGTATGTTTGGAACATCCATTGTCAATATACCATGGATTCTTTTGTCTTTGGGATGATAAGACTAATCCACACTGATCATCTTCTTTCTTCTTCCAAACCTTGAAATTTTCAGCAGTAGGATTCAGATTTGGCTTATAGTTATTTAAGCGACAGTCTGCAACTTTATGTCCATAATTATGGCAGTTATAACATTCTGGTTCAATGAATAGCAAATCATAATTATTGTTATGCTCATAACTATTTTTATGTTTCACCTGCATCCTTCTCCCAGCCATCATATGATTTATAGTCTGTGGTTGTTTGTTACTTGGCTGTCTCAATCTTTGTTGTGGCAGATAACTACTCCTTGAATAACTTGTTTGCTCATATCTACATCTTAAAGAATAAGTTATAGCTTTGTGACCAAAGTTAGAACAAAAAAAACAATATTCATAGAAAAATCCTTTGTACCTGGAAAAGAATGTCTTCTTTGAGAGGGTCGATTTCTTCCATGCTGATAATTTCTCTAATCTAGAGATTCAGTTCTAGTACTTTTTCTTTCATTCCTTCTTGGTGGTTGATTTTCTTTCTTTGTTTCTACAGAGTGGTTGTTGTCAATGATTGTATATTTGACAAACTTGATGGGTTCTGTATTACTTGGATTATCACTACTTCATCCTTCTTCATAGCCCAAGATAGCTTTCAACTTTGGATTCCTTTGCTGATTTAGAATGGAGGTTAATCCTTTCGATGCTTTAATACTTGATAGATTTTGGTGATACAATGCCTTAAACTTTTCCATCTCTTTTCTGGTTTTTACTATCTCTTATTCTAAGGCTTCACATCTCTCTTTCTTTTCTGATAATTGTTGTTTCAGAATGTTCTATATTTTATTTGCCTCTTCTAACTCAAATTTTAGTAGAGCAAAGTCTTCATCAGGTTTTTTACCATTCATTTTAAACTGCATCAACAATTGTTTTTATTTTCTCTTCTTAAATTTGAGTCTGTCAATTTCTTCCAAAGCATTGATTAATTCACCTTCCATATCCACCACATCTTCTTCGTCATCCATTTCACCTCCTGTTTGTTCATCATCAAGATATCCCATAGCCATAAGCATAAAATCATTCACTTTGTCTTCACATGATGAATCATTATCTATGTCTTCTGAGGAATTGTCATTGTTTGCACACAAACTTTTCTTTTTACTATATTTCTTAAATTTGTATTTCTTTTCATCATCAAATTTCCAGTCCTTTTTCTGGTGAGGACACTTAGATGAAAAATGACCTATCTTACCACAGTTAAAACATTTGAAGGGAAGATTTCCTTGATATTTTCCTTATCCTTTCTTTAACCTTCTCACAAATTTTGCCTCAATATCATCTAATTCCGAATCACTATTCTTGTCTACTTTAAAAGATGCTTCTATAGTAATGGATTTATCTTTACTAATTCTCATTTCATATGCAGTTAGAGTTCCTAAGAGTTGATCAATGGACAGATTTTTAAGATCATTTAGTTCTTCTATTGTAGAGACTTTTGGATTAAATTTATCAAGCATAGATCTTAAAATCTTCTGAACTAAAAATGATTGTTCATTTTTCTCACCAATACCCTTCATGGCATTCACAATCTCCTCAACTCTTAAAAAACACTTTATAACTATTTCATCTTCATTCATCTTTAGTTGTTCAAATTTCAATCTATATGTTTGAAGTTTGGCATCTTTTACTTTCTCATTTCCTTCATAACTGCTAATAAGTTTATCCCACATTGATTTGGCAGTTTCAAGATGCATCACCTTTACAAAATCATCTTCAGCAAGTCCATTCAAGATAGCATTCATTCCCTTAGCATTGAATATAAATTCTAACTTATCATCCTTGGAAGCTAGGAAAACAAGATTTGTATATCCAGTCTCTACTACATCACAAACATCAACACCTAAGGCCATTAAGTATGTTCTCATTCTAACCTTCCAGAAGAAAAAATTTGTTCCATCAAATAGAGGAGGATTATTGGCTGAAGTCACTTCATGACTTGTCATGTTTAATATTACAGATCTACCTTTAAATAAAAGGAACCTTCTCTGATACCAATTGTTGAAATTACTAAGAAAACTGAGGGGGGGGGGTGGGTGAATCAGTTGTCACTGTGCTTAAACAATTTATGACTTATTTAAACAATTTTTCAATCTCTTAAAGTGACCATCAATATTATACAAGATATGAACAACATAAATAATGAAAATTGGTCACACATAATATATACACAGAGATAGATTTTCACGAGGAAACCCATAAAGGGAGAAAACCTCTTCTTCTTCGAATGATAGGCAATCTTTTAAGTTCTGTAAATCATCTATCTTTGAGAACCAACTCAATGTGAGGCTACTACCTCTGTTTTACAAGCTCCAACTTGTTGAGAGAACCAACCCTCTTATTTCTATAGAACCCACTAGAAGGAAGCATCAACTCCCTGAGTATTACAGCACCAACTGGACTTATACAAGCACCAACTTTCATACAAAAAACTATGTGTTTTCCCTAGCACCACCCTGCCACCTCGTTTTCTAGCCACAACTAGATGGAAGATACAACTTCCAATATTCAAGCACCAACTTGAATATTAGAGGACGACGATCCTCCCTAGCACCACCCTACCTATCTGATTATAAAATAAATGATTGAATAACCATCAATACAGATATATCAATTCTTACCACTTCTTCTCTGTTCTGCAATTCTTCTCTAATTTTATCTCTTCTGAAATTCTTCTCTACTTCTATCTTTTCTGTACTTATTCTATGATTCAAAATTTTATGCAATTCTTCTCTTGCTTCTATCTTTTCAGCCTCTTCTGAGTTTTATCTCACACTATGTATACTACAATTTTACATTTCTTACAGTTCATCTCATTTTTCTAGTTCGAACAACCAACCTACCACCGTCATTGTGTTTCCATTTTATCATATACCACCTATTCAATTATGCCTTGAATCTCCAAGGAAACACATTAGCAACTAAATCACCAAACATCCAAGAAATATGATTCCATTCTGCTAACTGAATCATAACTGATCAATTAATTGTGAAGTGAAATAGTAGCCCTTCGATCATATTACCAATTAATCAACATCGTTGGATTAATTCCGCAGGGTCTCACGTTTATCTCATATACTCACTAGCTATGAACGAACATTAAGAAGAATTGATTTTGCGATTTTGCATTTCAGCTTTCTTGTGATGAAGGGTCTCGACTCTCCATGTCGCGATCACCGAAATAGAGCTTTGTTTCACTAGCTCCTCCCTCCAACTCTCGACAATGTGACCATGTGCTATGATGACTCACCAATCAAATGAGCTCTTCATGATTTTTCACTCTTGTCGTGAGTCTCATTGACTCCTCTAACTCGCAGTATCCAAAACTCTGAAATGCAGCCAGATCAAGAGTCCACGCTTTCCCTTGATCAACGACTCAAATTGAATCGCGGTTTTGTGTTTCATGATTTCAAAGGATAGAGATCCTCCTTCCTTTGAATTTCTAGTCACCAAAAATATGACCTTTCACCATGCGTAGTATTCATCCAATGGTCCATGACCCTCAATCCAAGGGTTTATATCAATCCTTGATCCGACGGCCTAGATCATTTCAGGATATCGCATATCGAGAGTTCCCACACCATGCTCCATTGACTCCTCCAATGTGTAAGCCAGCAAAATTATAGTCTTTTTCCATGTGTCCTTCTTGAATATGGACGGTCGTCCTACTTTTGGGACTTTGTAAGCCCTCTTCATCTTGCACGTAAAGATCATGCTCCTTCCTCTAGATCCAACGACGGTCGATCTTCTGGCTCAGATATGATGCCTGAGATATGTTCTCTTCTACTGCACACTCCTCCTATCTGAATTCAGATATGACGGTCATCGGGAATTATGAATGGGATTCAATGATCGCTGTTGCTCTTCATTGTTGATCATTTCCATGCCATTATCGTTGCACTGCTGATCGTGCTGATTTTCTCCATCAATGAAAAAGATGCACACATTTCCTTCTGTCTGTAAGTATGCTAACAATAGACTCGACATACAATGAACTTTCGATCACTACTAATACTAATGTCAAGTGTAAGAAGTCATGATCCTAGGTTCCAGGTAGTTTCACCTCTATGCATCCACATAGGCGGTAACCCCAGGCTCCAGATAGCTTCGACTTCATACATTGACATTGGCGGTGGAAATGGGAACAATGCTACTGATTGTAGTGCGACAATACGATGAACAAGCAGGGCTGTCATTGTCAAAGAACTTAAACTGCAGAATTGTCAAACCTGCAAAGAAAATCATCTTTAGTGTTTCTTTCTCATGAAATCTACAATGTTTCTTTGAGTCCCTAAATCTTTGGATGTTGGGTGGTCTATGCGATAATGACCTTGACATTAGGTACATGTCAGACATCTATTATCTGACATTGCAGTGTTAATCCAATTGACATAGTGGACGACGGCTCAATTGCATTGGCACAAACAATATTAATTTTGTGATTAATTAACATACTTGAAGGTCGTGAATCACAAACAACACCTAAAATTTTTTGAACAGTCGTCTATTAAAAAAATACATTGTTCTATATTTTAAAAAATAAGAAATTGTATGGTTTGAACATTTTGTTTTTCAAATATCGCATCAACTGCAATAGAAGAAATGCATTTGCCTTATCTAAAGTAAGGGAAGCAAAAGGAAGATTGACATTAGGTGGAAACAGGTCTGGAAACACACCACTACATTAAGGTCTCTTCTAAAGAATGAAATAAATTTATTAAATGAAGGTGGTAGTAAAAGGTGATTTTCAGAAACCAAAGCATTACCTGAACACGCAAAACTTCCTGCAAAAGGTGGTAGCATAAAGTAATCCTTAGAAAGTGTTGCAAAGTCCATAATCCATAATTCCTTCCCATTAAATTTTTCCAGTTACATGTCGATGCAGGGATTAGAAATTTTTTAGACCATCATTCCCTGGTTATATACCCACCTTCAAGGAGGAGGGGATTATTTGTGTATATAGGCACAAGCCCATCGACCCAGATGCAATCATATGCATAGTAGTAAAATAAAAAATATGCAGTAGTGATAGACAACTGATTGTATGTGGATTCTGTAACTACATCCAGAGGACAATGAACAAACTTTGACAAAGAATATGGATTTCTGTCAAGTCTGTTACCACACCCAAAAGTAGGTCAACAAACTTTGAAATAGAAACTTTTGTAATTTTAGTATGTCGTTTTAACGACCCATACAATTTCTCTTATTCGCAATGATCTAAATCTATAATTTCCTTTTGAGTACATTTGCTAGTGGACTAATATTTCACGTCGTTTCTGAATATTATAGACCATTTTTCAAGCCACGATAAGTGATACTCCTCTGACGTAAGACAAATTCTTGTGTGCTCTGCAGAATTTGATACACTTGCCAAATCTCTGTTGTTGGAAGAAATTATATACTTTAATGAAGGAGCATTTTGTAGGTGACCTAAAAATCCCTTCCAACTCCTACCAAGAAAACAAAAAAGATCAACAAACAAATATCTATCTAGGCCTTTCAACCAACCAAATCATTGAATACAGAGAGAACACCAATCAAAAGATACTTTTTTTTTTTCTTTTCCTGTCTGAGGATCTGTTGGCTAACAAATTTTTTTTTTTGGCTCAAAGATCACGTCACATAAAACCATTCTCTCATATTTCAATAAGGCCTCAATGACATCTCTAGGTTGTCTTACATGTCCATGAATAGGAACATTAGAACGAAGGCACCCTAAATCCCAACTCTTTGATGATAGAGAGAAATGGGAATAAGTATTTAAAATCAACGCTGGAGGATGACAATATAATATTCCATAGATTTTGGTTTAATTCATCTTAATGGAATATGACCTTGATATTTTCACTTATTAACGCCAATATTTTCGAATATGTGCATTGAATAGTGACTAATAGCACATAATAACATTCCCATATCCGAGCAGATTCTCAAATATGACAACCTGTAACATATGCACAATATTAAAGAGGGACATGACGTCAAGACCTACGTGGATGACACATTCGTGGATGGCAACATGGTAGTACAATATTTCATTGTTACTATGATGATGCCTTTAAAAAACTAAAATAACCAATATTCTTTTTTCAAATTCAAAATGCCAAACTTTTCGAATATGTGCGCTGACTAGTGACTAACAACATGTAATAACATTCCCATATATGTGCATATTCTCAAATATGACAACCTGTAACATATGCATAGTATTAAATAAGGACATGACGTTAGGACCTCTTTGGATGACACACTCGTGGATGGAAACGTGGTAGTACAATATTGCAATGTTACTATGATGATGCCCTTAAAAAACTAAAATAGCCAAAAAAAAATTGCAAATTCAAAATGCAAGAAAAAATAATTATTAGATCCCATAATATTCACCTGTTTATGCATTTTAATGGGAGATGTCCTCGAGCTTTCGGCTTATTAAAGCCAATATTTTCAATCCTGTCTGGTTGGTTGTCACTTTAAAAGAATAATTAATGTGCGCTGGGAAGGGCGGAAGGTGGCGGGGATGGAGGGGAGTGACATAATGCTTTTAAACTTTATTGAACCCAGGAAAGTGTCAACCCGCAAAACTTTGTAGACTCTACTAAGTATGGAAAGGCATGTTGGAAAAATAGACTCATCGTAGGTAGAGGCAGGGTTTCGAGTTCGAGGAGTCCAGGGTTGAATTGTAGAGCATGAAATTTTTGGGTGCAAGATGTATACCTCGAACATGAGTTACCATACTTCGATAGCACCTATCCATGAACTTGCATTCATAAAATTGGCTAAGTATGCAAACGAATGATGGTCAGTCGGAATGATGATGTGAAGATATATATGGACATGACGATTTTTTAGTTCTCCACATTGGGAACCCGTGAGCATAGAAACGTCACAAAGTATGGAACTAGAAACACATAATAGAGCATAAGAACAAAAGGGAAAAATGAGCAAGTTTAGAAGAAATAGGATAAATATGCAAACGAACAGCGTCCAAACGGACTCGTGATGTGAAGATATATATGGAGATAAATATATTTCAATTGGCCACCCCGGGAACCCACAACTACAACAACGTGGAAAAGTATAGAACTAGAAGTGCGAACAAAAGGTAAAAACGAGAAAGTTTACAAGAGGAAAAAGAAAGGGAGAGAAGAACTTTATCGTTTAGACAACAACACTTACTCTAATAAGTATGAAGCCATAAAAAGACATTAACCATGGGAAAAACATCATCATCTATGAAATATAGTTGGAGCCCGACGAGTGGGGGTCTGGGGGAAGCGCCCCCAGAAAACATTTTTTTTCCTCGGGAAACGTGACACCTGCCTCGAGAAATGTGTCATGTATTTAGGTGGTTTTTCGGCACATGATTTTTTTTGTTGATGGTTTTCTATTTTCGGTTAAGGAATTAGGGTTTTGGACTAATCCAGGTCATTGGGTTAGGTTTTTGGATGCCGCTAGATCCTATATGTATATTGTATTGTAAACAATGTATCACAATGAATAATATAGAATATGTTGGTTTTCCCGGTTTGGGTTTCTAGGGGAAAAATCTCTATGTAATGTTTGTATTTTCCATTATATATTTTCTATTCTTTTCTGAATATCTGTTTGTAGTAGATATTGTAAAAGTTTAGAATTTACAGGATGGTTGTTGAGTCTCAAAGGCTTTCTCTGTATCGATTGACTACTCAATATTTCCATCTGCAAGCTCACAGGCCTCTGGAGTTACTTTTCATGTTGATTGCTAAAGGCCAACGAGATATAAGAAAAATATTCATCTACATAAGCAAAGAGAAATTGTGGATGGAAGGACATCATCGCCTCTCGCAGAGCATCCAGAGTACTCAGAAGACCGATTACACCTTGCACATTACAATCATATAGTTCCATTTCCATGTGAAGGGAACCCATCCAGTCACCTGCATTTTGGAGAGATTGAATTCATTCCTTGATTCTATTAGTGTCAATGAGGAGAGACGTTGAACCAAATTTTACAGACACAAGTTTGATTCATAAAAGCACAACAATTCCTACATACCCAAGCTTGGAAACACTACAAGTCCAAAAACTATTATCATAGCCATCTAGCAAGCACTGTTCACCTACTAGATATCTCTCGTTTGTGATTCTTTCATGGATGAACTGATTGGCCAAAGAATCCCATAAGACAACTCTAAGAAAATGGAATGTCCTTTATCATTATCATAAGTTGAAGTTGCAATGTTGCTTCCTTCTGAGAAGTCCACCACTCTAGTAACCTCAAATTATATCCTCTTGATTGTATTGTCTAGACCTCCAAGATCTCTGAACACAGTGATTTTTGTATTGCTGCAATCCATAAACTTTTGGAGAATCATAACAACAAAGATGACAAGGTGGGTATGACAAGAATTGGTGTCTTTTAAAAGAGGCAGACGGGATGAAATTAATCTGGTTTCTCTCATAGGACTTGGAGAAGTTGATGATGATGTAACATATTCTCTTAATTCCACTCTCACTCCATGTATTGAGCTTGCAATACTCTCTTGGTAATAAAATAATTGTAGATCTTTATAAAACCTTCAATCACACTCTTTTTGGTAGGCACCATATGGGTTGGGTATGCTATTTACATGTAGCATTTTGGATGTGGTATCAAACAAATATTTTCCAAGATGCATTCATGCAACAATCCTTATTCATATGGATTTAATATTTAAAAGGAGAACATTTATACTTTCATTAACTCTCATCATTACTCGAGCATTATCAAATTTCCCATAGTAGTTTGGAGCATAGAATATGGTGACCAGCTTTCTGTTTGCATATGGTTTTTTCAATATTCCTCACTATGATCATGTAGCAATACTGATCAATATCTTTTCCTGTTTGAAAAACTTTGGATATTGTCATTCTCATCATCACAGGCATGTACTCTATCTTCTTTCATGTTCTTGTATGCCACATACATCTTGCTTTGTCCATGATAGGGCTTGTTGTACTATAGTAACAGAGTACCTTAATGCACATTGTTATTTTGCCAATGCCAATGAACAACAATGCATCTCATCTATTTGAAATCAGTGCAAATGCCATCATTGCTAACCTGTATTGCCATATTTCCAACAATCCCTCCCTTTGACATTGATGGAAATATTGTATTCGTTTCTCCCCTTTTGACATAAAGGGAAAAGGTTTGAATGACTCACCCTGAATTTGATCATTGTCTCCCCCTGAATTGATTCCAATTGATGTATTATTTTCTTGTTGGAAGAGAGACTACTCCCAATCTTTGCTTGAGATATTCAAATACATCTTTTCGTAAGGATTTTTTGAAAATTTCTACCACCTTTTTTTGTGTAGGGACATATTCCAATTTAATGTTTTTATTTTCAGCCTGATCTCTTAGATAGTGGTATTTTATGGGAATGTGTTTTTATTTGGAGTGTTGGACAAGGTTCTTGGAAAGACTTATAGCACTTGTATTATCACAATAGATAGTAGTAGGTTCTTCAAACACTATTTTGATGTCTTGTAAGGTTTGTTTCATCCATTCCACTTGTGTGCAACATTTTGTTGTTGCAATATACTCAGCTTCAATGGTAGAAAGAGAAATTGAGAACTGTTTCTTGATTATCCAAGATACCAATGATTCTCCCAAGAAGAATGATCCTACACTTTTAATTTTTCTGTCATCTACACAACTTGCACAATCTTCATCTCAATATGCCTTCAAAGTGAATGAATCCTTTCTAGGGTACCACAAACCAAGATCTATGGTTCCTTTCAAATATGTAACGATTCTTTTCATAGCTTGAACATGGCTCTCTTTTGGTGCTTCTTAGAATCTATCCACCATCCCAACAAATTGCTTGACATTAGGTCTATAAGTTGTTACATAGATTAAAATCCCTATCATTGATCTGGAGTGTTTTGGATCTACAACGTTGGACTCATATTCCTTGCTTAGTTTGCATCCAATTTTCATAGGTGTACTAACAGGTTTTCAATCCTCTAACTGGAATTTCTTAAGCATATCTTTAACATACTTGGACTGATGGATATATAATCCTCTTTTGGACTGTACTATTTGTAATCCTAGAAAGAAATTCAGTTCACCAAGCAAGGACATTTCAAATTCTTGTTGTATTCTCCTAGCAAAGTCCTTACTCATTTTTTCATCATCACTCCCAAATATAATATCATAAACATATACTTCGACAATAATCATGTTATCACCAACAATTTTACAATAAATATTTATGTCTATTGATCCTATTTTGAGGCATTGTACTTGTAAATAAGAATCTCTTCTTGCATACCATGCTCTGAGTGCTTGTTTTATCCCATAGAGTAATTTCTTTAGTTTACAAACATAGTCTCCTTTGTTAGTTAATTGAAATCCTTCTAGTTTCTCAATATAGATTTCCTCTTCTAAGTCTCCATTGATAAATGATGAATTGACATCCATCTGGTATACTTTAATTTTTTTGTAGCTGGCAAAGGCTAAGAACATCCTAATTGCCTCTAATATGGCCACAGGTGAAAAGGTTTCTTCAAATTCTACCCATTCAACCTGAGCATACCCTTTACATACCAATCTAGATTTGTTCTTAATTACTTTCCCATTCTCATCCACTTTGTTTTTGTACACCCATTTAGTTCCAATGACATTTTTATTTTTTGGTCTTGGAACTAGTTCCCAAGTTTGATGTTTTTCAATCTGGTCCAATTCTTCATTCATGGCATTGACCCAATTCTCATCTTTGCATGTCTCTTTGATTGAGCTAGGCTTGATATGTGACAAAAGTGTTATTTTTGTATGATACAACAATTATCTTCTTGTCTGTACTCCATCACTTTTATTTCGAATAATCAGTTCTTCGGGATGATACTTTTGAGTCATTCTTGAGGGTGTTTTTGTGTCTCTTCTTGGGGATTCTTCTATTATCTCTTAATCTTGAATATATTCCTTGTATTCACTAGTATCCATATCATCCTCTTCCTTATATTATTTATTATCTTCTACTTCTTATGGTTGTGTACCAACTGACTCACCATCATCTTCATCTTCATTGTCAAGTATAGTCTCTTGATGTTTGATCCTTATTGTTTTTAAATCATCCACCTTGACATCTGCACTCTCAATAATCTTATGTAATATAATCTTGTAGCATATGTATGCTTTCTTGGTAGAAGCATATCTAATAAATATACCTTCATCAGATCTAGCATCAAATTTTCCAAGATTATCATCAAGACTTTTGATGTAACAATTACTTCCAAAGACCTTGAAGTATTTATCGAAGGAGTTCTCTGAAACCATAGTTCATAAGGAGTCTTATTACTATTAATATTGAGCTGACCTCTATTCAGTATGTATACTATTGTGCTTACAACTTCCCTCCAATATCCATCATATAATCTTGCTTCATTGAGCATAGTCCTTGAAGCCTCCCAGACTGTTCTATTCCTTCTCTCATCAATCCCATTTTGCTGAGGTGTTATGGCAGAAAAGAATTGTCTTTTAATTCCATGAGTTTCACAGAAGAGGTCAAAATCTTTTGAGTTGAAATCACCACCGTTGTCTGATCTAATACATTTGATTTTTGTCTCTTTTTCATTTTCAACAAGGGTCTTAAAATCTTTGAATTTGTTAAGTGCTTCTGATTTTTCTTTGAGAAAATATACCCAACACATTCTAGTAAAATCATCAATTAACAACATAAAGTAGGACTCTCCTTGCAAAATCTTGGTCCTTGTAGGTCCACAGAGGTTGGTGTGAACAATATCTAAAGGTTTTGAGGTTGATTATTCTTTTGTTTTGAAACTTATTCTAGTTTTCTTCCCTAGTTGACAGTGTCTACACATAGTATTTGAGGGCTTTGTGATCTTTGGCAAGTTTCTTATTGCCCCAAGATGGTTGACTTTCACTAAATTGTTAAAGTTAATGTTCCCCAACCTTCTATGCCATAGCCTAATTTCATCTACTAAATTTATATGACACTCCTCATTCAATTTTGTATTTAGTATATATACATTCTCTGGAGTTCTAGGAGCAGTACCAACCAATTTTCCTGAGTCCTCTCTCCTAATCTCACATTTCTGGGAATCAAAGATGCAAATGTGCCCCTAATCACAGGTTTGGCTGACACTTAATAGGCTAGGTTTCAGTTTTTCAACAAGAAA
The DNA here is from genome assembly GCA_032191745.1 of Picea mariana. Lineage (NCBI taxonomy): Eukaryota > Viridiplantae > Streptophyta > Pinopsida > Pinales > Pinaceae > Picea > Picea mariana. The sequence continues at coordinate 429,569 of JASDQU010739649.1, forward strand.
CACATCCCTGGATTTGTCTTTTCCCAAACTCACAATGCCTTTCCCAAGTATGTTACCTGAAGCATTGTCACCAAATGTAACTTTAACCTTTTGTTTCTTTAAGTTCAAAAACTTGTCCTTGTTTCCTATCATATGTTTTGAGCACCCACTGTCAACATACCAGAGATCTTCTTTATCTTGGGCTTTCAAGGCAATAAGACATTCCTCTTTTGATGTTTTTTCTTTCCAAAGATTCTTTTTCTCTCTAATGAGCTTTGGTTTTTCTGAGACTTCCATTAATCTGCAACTACTTTCTTTATGTCCATAATCATGACATCTGAAGCATTCTAGGTTCCCTTCTTGTAGAGGTGAAAAGGAGTTATAATGTCTTCTTTTAACTTGATTTACTATTTGGTTATCTTTAAGGTTATAGTTCTTAACCCTCAAGTTCTTCCTTCCATATGCTCTACAATTCATAGCTTTGTGTCCAAAATTAGAGCATGCAAAGAAATAACCAAAGAAAATGTGAGGATACATGTTTTGATAAACCTTCTTTGGTGTTGTCTTATATTCCTTCTTGATGGGTGGAAGTAGTCCTCTGGAGTTCTGATCATTACTTGTCTTTTCTTCATCTTTCTTCTTGAATGTATTGAGGAGAGAAGCTGCATAATATTTTGAGTTAACTTGGTTTTCTTCTTGAGAATAACCTACTCCATTTTTGTTACTTGAATCCTTTTGTGTGGTAATAATCTTATCTAATATTTTAGAGCTATTTTCATATCTTGTTTGAATGAGTTTTGCATCAAGTTCTTTTCTTAGGTGAACTAATTTTGCCTCCATTCTTTCACAGGTTATTTGTTTCTCTTTAAGAGACTTTTCCAGACACTCTTCCATCCTATTTTCTTCTAGGATTTGGTTTTTCAGGTTTCTCATGAGTTTCTCCATCTCTTTTTCTTTCTGTTCATGTTTTTCCTTTTGTTCAACTACAAAAATTTTCAGCTGTCTATATCTGTTTTTGTATCTTCTTAATTCATCAGAGGCACTGAGAAGTTCTTCTTCCATATTAACCTCTGCTTCATCTTTTGAATCTTCCTCATATTCAATTTCTTCTATCTCATTAGGCTCTTCAATACCTAAAAAAATTACTTCATCATCATCACTGTCACTAGACTCTGATGAACTGTTGTTTTCTTCTTTTGAGTAAAAATTATTTTTCCCTTTGTAATTTTTTTTCTTGTAGTTGGGTTTTCCCTTCTTCTTGTATTGTTTATTTTTGTCTTCTTCATATTCAGGTCCCTCCTTGGGATAGGTACACTTGTCTAAAAAGTGGCCAACCTTGCCACATTTAAAACATTTAAAAGGCATCTTGCCTTTGTACCTCCCTGCTCCTTTCTAAAGTTTTTTAATAAAATTGGCTTCTTCTACATCAGATTCTTCATGATGGTTGGGTTGAGTTTTTTTCTTCTTATTTTTTGTTTTATTGAGCACCTTGAAATATGCCTCTCCTTTTGGTAGGCTCTCATTACCTAATCTTAACTCATAGGCTGTGAGGATTCCATACAGTTAATCCATGGTGAGTTGATCTGGATTTTCTCGATCTTCAAGAGTGGACACTTTAGGATTATACAACATAGGAAGTGTTCTTAGTATCTTTTCAACTAACTCATTGTTTGACACTTATACTCCCAAACCTTTGATTGCATTAACAATATTATCAACTCTTTCGAAGTACTCTGAGATATTTTCTTCATCCTTCATTTTTAGACCTTCATATTGTACTTTTAGAGTCTGAAGTTTGGCCCTCTTGACCTTGGAATCTCCTGCATATATAGTTTCCAATTTATCCCAGAGTTGTTTTGCAATTTTATAGTTTAGTACTTTAGAAAGAATCTTCTTACTCAGTCCATATTTTAGTGTGTTTAGAGCCTTTTCAAGTTCCCAAAATTTCTTCTTGTCTTCTACTTATGTGGGAGTGACTTTTGGAACATCATATCCTTTTTCAACTAATGTCCATACTTCCAGTCCAATAGACATGTTAAACCCTAATATTGGCTCATTACCCCTTAATTGGGGCATATTATATTAGTAATTTTATATTATTTATGTCATATTTAGGCCATTAGTTGTAATTATACCTCCTAGTCTCCTATATATACCAAGGAGACATTTTCATTTTGAATCATCTTGTACTTGAACATTTAAGTGGGGTAAAAGGAGGTTTCCCCCTCGAAGAGGCTTATTATATGAAGTTATCTCTTTTTCAAGGCGTTGAGTACTTTTTCTGAGGATTTTATATGTTATATTGATATTTGGTTCTTAACATATGGTATCAGAGCTCAAGGTCTTGGGGTTTCGCTGCTACATCTGAGACACCTTGGAATTTTTGCTATAACTTGTTTTCTACAATGTTTCAAAAGGAATGGCTTGGAGGATATTTAGAATACAGATCAAGGTAGGTTGGGTTAAAAATTCATCTCCTGAGGCCTTATACTTTCAGAGATACAGCCTGTACAAGATAGGGTTCTGGAATCATCTTGAACTGAGTCATTGCGGAATTTTCGCTATAAAAAAATTTATGTAACATTTCAAACCCTGAAATCAGGAGGATGTTTATAGAAATTAGTAAGGTATCTATGGTAAAAAGTTCATCTTCTGGGTCATCTTAAATTTGTAGATACACCCTATGTAAGATAGGGTATCTGACTAGTCTCAAGAAGGTGTTCCAGGTAAAACAATCATAACGTATTCCTATAGTATCCAAATTGTGTGGGACTGGTTTCATTGGATCATGGACAGTCTGTAGTATCTCTGGTGCGAGTTTTAGAATTTTATATCAATTATTTTGTGCGGGGCACACTATACAAGTGAGATCTCTTGGAAAGGCCAAAAATCGGCAAGTTGTGGGGAAGTTACCCTAAATTCCACTTGGCACATCCAATTTTGATCAGACCTATGGAATTGTAGAGAAGAAATATCATAGAAATACATAAAAGAAAGTTTCATACCCAGAAGGGTCGAAACTTGGGAGATACAACAAAAGAAATATTGTCTAGCAGAACCACCACAAAATCAAGGTTCAAAAGTGATACTTGGCCAACATGTCACCCAAAAAGGGAATTTCTACACCAAATAAGCCTCCAGAAAATCCTACTTGGACTCTTTATGAAGGTGAAGAAATGCGTAGGGACATAAATGAACTACAAAATAAGATGGACTCAATGGAAGCTAAGTTGGATACTAAGATGGATTCAATGGAAGCTAAGTTGGATACTAAGATAGATGGTTTAAAAGGGGAGATCATGGAAGTATTGAAAAATTTCGTAATAGAGAAGACACCTAAAAGTGAAAATGCATCCCATGAAATTCATGATGAGGACACAAGGAAGGTGAATCAAGAATGGAGAAACTCCAACTTTGGTT
>JASDQU010739649.1:435560-461039 GCA_032191745.1 Picea mariana
TAGGCCATTAGTTGTAATTATACCTCCTAGTCTCCTATATATACCAAGGAGACATTTTCATTTTGAATCATCTTGTACTTGAACATTTAAGTGGGGTAAAAGGAGGTTGCCCCCTCGAAGAGGCTTATTATCTGAAATTATCTCTTTTTCAAGGCGTTGAGTAATTTTTCTAAGGATTTTCTATGCTATATTGATATTTGGTTCTTAACAGGACACCAGATAGATTTTCATTCTAACACTTCAGGAAACATAGTCTTCACCATCAAATAGGGGGACTTTTGATGACATCTTCAACTATTGATCCATCCCGATGTCTATTTCTCTTCAAGTGATTTAAACCTTTAGTGAAGAGACCTGCTCTAATACTAATTGAAGGATCAGATATTGTCACTGAGAGGGGGGGTGAATCAATGACATATTAATTTATTAATTTTTATTTTGTTAATGCAATCAATATTTTGACACAATATTTATCGTGGAACCCAATTGGGAAAACCACAAACACTTTTCTTATTAACTGAAAAATTGTGTTTTACATGTTACATAGAAGGAATATGTTCTTCATATTAGATCAACACCCACTGATCAGGATGCATCCACACCCATGTTCACCAGCTCCAACTAGTAGGAGGGTTCAACCCCCTGTTTAGTTAGCTACAATTGACAAGGAATCACCTACTCCCCTACAAGAACCAACTTGTCCTTGCACCTCCCTGGCTCCCTTAATTTATGAGTCTGGAAGACTTTTGTATTATATCTTGACTACTCCTCTCTCTACCTCTATAATTTGATCTTCAATGTATCTTCTGCAGGCCAATAAGTCTTCTATATCAATCATTGAACATCTTAAATGTTGTTGTGTATATTTTTGTATTTTGATCTTCAATGTGTCTGTTGTAGTCACTACATCTTTAATTCTCAACCCTCTTATGTATATGCCTTCATTATAATTTTTCATGGGAATTCACACCCTTTCATCACACCTATTTGTCTATTACATAATCACCTTTTTAAATAAACAATCATGTTTTATAGACAAACATCTCTTCAATATTTTATCTTAGCCTTTGATGTTTATTTAATTCATATAGTTATTTAGGCTATGAAAAATTTATCATAAATATATGATATGAGCTATCAGTTTGTGCTTCATGTTCTCATATAGAGTATAGAGTCCCTTTGTAGTACTGCATTTAAACCTAAGATTTCTTCTGGATTTGTAGGGCTTCATTCCATGATCATGTTTTACATGTTATCACTGCTTCATTACTTGTGGTATAATCTCTCAAATCTAATGACAAGGCTTCCATAAAAAAAACTAATATTCCCTAATTTTGCATAACCACACACACATCTGATCTGTAAGTCTGACTATGTGTAATATAAGTTTTTACCAATATTACATTATTTTCTTTGATCGACTCTTCCAGGATTTTAACATTTCATTATTGAGCTTAATGGCACTAGGCAATTCGCCTTCCTTACAAAACCCATTGATTAGTGCGTTGTAGGTTATTTCATTGGGATAATAACCATCGACCAATATTTGATTTAGAAAATCAAATGCTTTGTCTAATTTTACTTCCTTGAAAATTCCATCCATTAGGGCCTTAAAAGTAACAACATCAAGTCTAAGGCCTTTTCCAACATCTCATCCAAAATATATTCAGGCTCTGTGACTCTATTTTGCTTGCACAGTTCATTTATTTTTATATTGCAAGTTACAAAATCAACAAAACAGCCTATTTGGTTCATCTCATACATGAATTCAGTAGTGGACTTGGCGATCCACTAGACTTGGCATTATGACAAGGACTCGGATAAAAATGACAGTTTTATTTCCAACTTACGTAACAAACTTCTCCTAGCCTATGGTAACTCATATGACTGTCGCACCAGTGGTGTAAAAAAATATTTATCCAACATCTTAGTTTCTTTTCCAAAAAGTTAGGGGGGCCTAAAAGGTTGTTTCGAGCTCCAGGATGCTGAGCTTCTCAAGGATTCCAATCACCTAGAGGCCCCACCATACCCTTTCTCTATGCGTCGATATATCTTAGTGCATGTTGTGTATATAAACCCATACAAATTGTTTTACACTATCAATGTGGGACTAAAACTAATCGGGCAGTTTAATCAGCACCACCAATCTCTTGATCAGATGGTTGCTGAGTCTCCAAGTTTTTCTCTGTATCGATTTGCTTCTCAATATTTCCATCTACAAGCTCATGAGACTCTGGAGCAAATTTTCATGTTGATTTCTAAAGTCTAGTGAGATATAAGAAAAAGCTTCATCTACATAAGAAGACAGAAATTGCAGAAGGAAGGCCATTATGACCTCTCGAAGAGAATCGAATTAATCGGAAGACCAATTACACATTGCGCATTACTATCATACAGTTCCATTTCCATGTGAAGGGAACCCATCCGGTCACCTACATTTTGGAGAGCTTGAATTCGTTCCTTGATTTTGTTAGTGTCAATGAGGAGAGACGTTGAACCAAATTTTACAAACACAGGTTTGATTTTAGAAATCACAGTAGTTACTGCATACCCAAGCTTGGAAATACTACAAGTACATAAACTATTATCATAGCCATCCAACAAACCCTTTTCACTAGTTGTTCAATGTCCATGACACCTGCTAGATATCTCTCATTTTTTATTCTTTCATGGACAAACTGATCAGACAGAGAACCCCATAAGACACCTTTGAGAAAATGGAATGTCCTTTATCATCATCATAAGTGGAAGTTGCAATGTTTCTTCCTTCTAATAACTCCACCACTCTAGTAACCTCAAATTGTAGCCCCTTGATTTTATTGTCTAGACCTCCAAGATCTATGAACAGAGTGACTGTTGAAATGTTGTAATTCATAAATGTTTGGAGAATATTAACAAAAAATATGACAAGGTGCATATGACAAGAATTGGTGTCTTTCAAAAGAGGCATAAGGGATGAAATTAATCTGGTTTTTCTCATAGGACTTAGAGAAGTTGATGATGATGTAACATATTCTCTTAATCCCACTCTCACTCCATTTCTTGAGCTTGCAATACTCTCTTGGTTATAAAACAATTGTAGATCTTTATAAAAATTTCACTCACACCCTTTTTGGTAGACACCATATGGGTTGGGTATGCTATTTACATGTAACATTTTGGATGTGGTATCAAAGAAATATTTTCCAAGGTGAATTCATATAGAAGTCCTTATTCAGATGGATTTAATATTTAGAAGGAGCACATTTAGACTTTCATTAACTCTCGTCATTTCCCAAACATTATCAAATTTACCACAGTAATTTGGAGCATAGAATATGGTGACTAGTTTCCTGTCTTCATAGGTTTTTGTCAATATTCCTCACTATGATCATGTATAAATACTGATCAATATCTTTTCTAGTTTGACAAACTTTGGATCTTGTCATTATCATCATCAAAAGCATGTACTTTGTCTTCTTTCATGTTCTTGTATTCTACATACATCTTGATTTTTCCATGATAGGGCTTGTTGTACTATAGTAACAGAGTTCCTTAATGCACATTTTTATTTTTTCAGTGCCAATGAACAAAAATGTCTCTCATCTATTTGACATCAGTGCCAATGCCATCAATGCCAACCTATATTTCCATATTGCCAACACTTAGGTACCCGACCATGGTGTTTATCTGTTATATAGAAACATAGTATGAATATATGATGTATCTGAGTCAATCGTTGAGACTATATCCCTGCTAATATGTGGTATTGTGTCACCACAATCGTCATTATTTTTCATCAAGGAAAAAATATAGGAGATGAAACAAATCATTTTGTTTTTCTTTCACCTACAACAAACCTTATCAATAAGACTCATGAATGAGTTTGATGTTACCAAGTGTTTCCACATAGTACTATAATAATCAACAAGAGATAATGATATGTAAGACCCAATGCTTCTAGTTATTTATTTATTTGGATTCATTCATATACTTGATGTTTTCACCTATATCATTGGCATAGTGGTTCAATATTCAACTTGGATCTCCATAATTCACCTTTCATTTATTAGAATTGTGAATTCTAATGCACAAATACACTCCCATATTGAGTTAGAAAAGCTCAATATGTTTGTTAATTTATAACTTCAATATTTTTTTACCACCACGACCAAACATTTACACCAACATGCACAAGTACTAAAAGATACAATCATCTCTTCCATGATGATATACTTCAAAAACTATGCTCCTTAAGTACCATGTGAAACTAGCAGTGATAGCGATTTTCACATAAACTTAATGCCATGAGAAACTCAAGACTTATTTACAACATTCACCTAGGAATATCTCAAGGAGATACATTTGAATACATGGAGACACTCCATCATGGGCTCTACATCACAACTACATCACACTCAACATAAGAGAGACAAAACACTTTTTTTCACAAATAGAGACATTGCCATGCCACAATAGATATAATTAGAAACAAACTAAAACCATCATTTGTTTTTGAAGGATTGTTCCTTGATTCATGTAGATCACTTCATATTTTAATGAGAAAACTAAATCAATGCAATCTCTTCATTTCTCGACATGAAAATTTCTAAAAAATCTAGTTATTCCTCATGTGGATCTAGGTTCATTGGCTTGCACATACTCCACACTCACTACATCGAGCAAATATTTTTTCTCCTTTTAGTATTATTAATGAATAAATATCCTTGTGATTACTCTCTATTTTTGAAATGACGATACTTCTTAGATAGGTGTGTGCCACAATCCTTGAGAAATACTCCAATTGATTTTGAGGTTCGTGAACTTTTTACTTAATCTAAGGAAACTATTTCTCCATAGATATTCTATTAAATATAGAGAAACAAAATAATGTAGTTCTTCCACAATTGGTCCAATTTTTTTTTATAGACCAATGGACCACTAGAAAGGATGTTTCACCTAGTTCATGGCAATAGGTAGATCAAAACAACAAGATCTGTTAAAAACTTATAGGTATAATTTAGTCTTGATATAGCATAGATGTTGATCCAGATTTATGAGCGGAAAGAAATGAAAACACAGATTTAGAATATTAACAAAGAGACACAGTGAATAATAACAAAGATACAGTAAAACTGGACTTCTATTAAATAAAAAATATGTTGAAACTATAAAATGTAGACTGAAACAAGCTTGCTAGAATGGTGGCAGTTTATCTCTGAGAAGAGATGTGACAACTATGCTCATTCACAATAAGATGAGTACAATGAGGCTCTAAAATCATTTTTAAAATAAACATGAATGAAAAAAACCTAGACATCAAAAAACCTAACACTAGGAGATGAAGGGCCAAAAGTCATGTGGGCCCCGTTGGGGTAATTTAGTACATCAACTTCATAGGTTAGTAAATTTTTCATATGATATTTGTTTTAGGCCACGATAGCCCATTGGAAAGGTCTATCTAAGGAATACACATTATGTTGTCAAAATACGAATCTGTCTTCAATTTGACTATAGAAAGCCCTAAATATATTGTTTAGGGCCTCAAAATGGCCCCAGAAGTTCAGGACCTGAAAACTAGGAAAAAACTAACAAACTAAGAAAATTCCAAGATAATCTAGCTGGAATAGGTGGGTGGCCATCGATATCCACCTATATCAATACTCCCCCATTATAAATAAATGGTCACCATTACATTGAGTTCCCCCATCAAATGAGGAAATTTCTATTGAATTTAGCCCCGGGTGAGCAACTTTCCTTGGTGCAGGAGCGACCCTGATTTGGAAACCCGATAAATATGGATCCTTTGTTGGCGAGTTCCCTTGAACTATGTTTCCATGATATGATAAGTGGATGCATGTTCCATGCAGTCAGTTTTGATCTATATTGGTGTCAATTGTTCTGTTATCTATGAGATGTACAATAATGGTGAGAAATATGGCCGAAGGAGGTCCACATTAAATACTATATGCAAGACAAGGAAGGTGGGAATGTTGATCTCAAAATAATTATCACCCATAGCCTTGGTGATGGTGTAAGTTCCATAGCAGATTGGATGAAGATTTTTATGCGGCCCGGTAAGGCATTCCTTCTTCAAGTGAAAGCAAACTTTATCTCCCACTTGAAACTTGTGTGACACTCAGTGTTGATCATGGAACTACTTGTAGTTGTCATTGGACTTCTGTAAAATATCCTGAAATTGTTGGTGGATGTGATGGATTTTCACAATGAAACTTGTATCTTTGTTAGCTTTAGTTTGAGCATGGGACGAGTCTTCCTGGGTGGCCACAAGGGATAGTATAACATCCATGGGACCCAATGGTTAAAATCCCAACCCCATCTAAAAAGGGTTGTGGCCAGTTGAGATATGTAGGGATCTATTGTAGTTATGTTGAAAATAGGGAATAATCTCATCCCATGTGTGGGGATGCTTGTAATTGTACATGCGTAGGATATACACAATCATCCGGTTGACGACCTTGGTTTGAACATCCATCTGGGGGGTGAAAGGTAGTGGATTTGGTGAGCTTGATGTCCAGTAGTGACCATAGGCTCAACCAGAATGTGTTGAGGAAATGACTGTCCTAATATGAGATCATGGTTTGTAGTATTCCAGAATGTACCCACACTCATTCTAAGAAGATATTGGTAGCGGCCTCTGCTGTGATTCTCTTCTTGCAAGCGTCCAGAATCTCCATTTTAGAAAAACAAACAACCACCACAAAAACACAGTCATTTCCCTCCTTGGTTGATAGAAGGCCCGACATGTAGTCTATCGAGATGGATTCCCAAGGACTTTGAGGAGTAGGAAAAGGGGTATACATACCTTGTTTCTTAATGGTAGGTTTGGAAATGGTGTAGGAAGTAAAGGACTTGATATACTTGTTGACATCCTATTGAAGTTTTGACCAACAGAAATGTTTTTGTAGCATGGTCATTGTCTTTTCGATGCTAAAGTGTCTTGCCACTCAACTGTAGTGGGATTCCCAAATCATCTTCGCTCGCTCGCTTTATGGAATGCAGAGATGTCCCAGATGGTACAACAACCCATATTGAAGATGGAAATCAGTGACAATTGTGTTTGATCCCAACATCTGGTAGGTGGCAGAGAAGTCAGGATCTCTCTCATAGAGTTGGGGCAACTCAGAGGTCTCCTGGCCACAGGAGTTTAGCACCGTGGTGAGTTCTGCAACTAGAGGGTAGCTGGGGAAATCAACAATGTTATTGGTAATTCTTGTATTATAGTTGATGTTGAGATGGAACTATTGCAAGTATGCGGACCACTTCTGATGAAATTCATTTTGCAATTTTCCCTGTGTCTACATGAACTACAACAACTTAAGATCAGTTTGGATGATTGTCTCCTTCCCGAGAATGTAATTTCTCCATTGTCCACAAGATTGCACAATGGAGTACATTTGTTCGTCATAAGTAGGGTACTAATGGACAACATCTGATAGTGTCTCACTATGATAGGAGGCATGGTGCTTTTTCTGAGTGAGAACTATGCCCACATAATCATTTGAAGCATCTGTCTTGATCTCAAAGGGTTTTTGTAGATCGGGTAATGAAAGAACTAGGGATGACCATAAGAGTTTTTTTAAATCATCGAATTCTTGTCGAAAGTCCCCACATGAAATTTTCCTTAGCACCACCCCTGGTTACTTGGTTGAGGGGCCATGCATTATGGGAGAATCCCAACATGAACCTCCGATAGAAATTGGAATGCCCAGTCACAAATGACATGGATATCTGTGGGATCAACATGCACCCCATGTGCATAAAAAATGTAGCCTAGGTACTGGACCCTCCCCATGCCGAAGGAGCATTTTTCCAAATTTGTGTATATCTTGTGCTATCGCAGAGTGTGTAGAACCTGTTCAATATGCTGCAAGTGTTATTCCCAATTCTTCTTGTAGATGAGGATGTCATCCATATACACCACCACAAAAGAATTGGTGAAAGGTCGTAAGATATCATCCATCATCCTCATGAAATTTGTTGGGGCATTCATCAAACCAAAGGGTATGACCAGCCATCCAAAAATAGTTGCTTTGGACTTGAAGGAATTTTTCCATACATTTGTCTACTCTATTGGGACCTGATCATTGCTAGAATTCAAATCAATATTATTGAAGTATTTGGACCCCTTGATCTAGTCAAGGAGATTGTCGATTTGGTGAAACAAGTACCAGTTCCTTACTATGATTTTATTTAGGGCTTGGTAATCGAGGGAGAGTTAATAGGTCCCATCTTTCTTCTTCATAAGCACGATTAGGCTTCCACATGGTGATGAGATGGGTCGGATCTGACCCTTTTGGAGTAGTTCTTGGATTTCACTCTTGATCTCCTCATTTTATAACAAAGAGCGATAATAGAGTGGCCCATTTGGTAGTGGTGCACTGGGGGTCAGATCAATTGAATTCTTGACTTGACAGCTTAGAGGTACCCCAGTGGGTGAGGAGAAGATGTCTTTTTATTCTTCCATGACCTTATCCACTTGCTTCTTCTGCATGGAGAGATCAATCGTGGAGGCCATGGATTTGGCTACAACCTTTCGGTCACTTTGAGAGTGAATCAGAAAGAAGACAAACTTCTTGGTTTGAGAGATGACCTTCCTGCATTTCTTGGCATAGATCAAGGAAATGTCATTAGGAGGGACTACCTTGCGTATCATGTACAATTTCTTGTTTAAAGTAATAATAACATTGTGAGGCATAGACTCATATACAACATGACATTTCCATAAATAAGTTTGGCCCAAAAAGACATCACAAACTTCAAGGGGAGCGACATCATAAATACCTCATCTTTGAAGGGATTGATGTTGTAGGACAAGCGACATTGTTGGTTAACGTGAAAATAACTTCCTTGGCGGAGCCATCCGATGGTGTATGGTTGTGGGTGCGACGTTCTTGACAGGGATAGCTGCTTGATGACCTCTACTAATATGAGGTTATTCTCACTAGTTCTATCAACGATGAAGTGCAGTGGAGTACCATTCACCCACATTTATAAATGAAATAGATGCTCGCCTTCCTCTGGATCATCAGGTTCATCTGGATAGATCTTGGTGGTAGAAATGGTGGCACTGGGCTCCGTGTCAATAATTTGTCTCCCAATTTCTAGTTTTGACTCTAAGTCGGAACTCGCATCTAATTTAGAGGCTTTCAAATCGACCACCAATGATTTATTTGAGCGGAAATCAATTTTCTTATGCCAAGGGATCTTATGGAAGTTCCACCACTTCCTAGTGTCTTTCTTCGTCTTTCCATTGTCCTTCTTTGATTATGACTTAGACTGGTTGTCCTAAGGTTGTCTATATTTTATTTTCCCTTTGTTCTATGGGTTGGTGCTTCCCTTTCCTTTCTTCTGTTGTGATGGGTTCCCAGACCCAAACTATTGTGTCTTTTGTTTAAGATTCTTATTGATTTTGACAACATATCGATAGGCCACACCCAAGGATGAGATGTCTAGAAACTCCATTTATGTTTGGATATATCTATGCAGACCACTGCGGTACTTGAGCACTAAATGTCACTTAGAATATTTTATACCCATCTTGGTGCGCAAGGTATGGAATACAATGGTGAACTCTGACACTTTTTGGTCTCTTTCTTGTAACAGTGTGGTCCATCTTGTATACAAGTCATCATAACATCAAATAGGGTAGTATTTTTCCTTAATAACATCCTTGAAGGAACCCCAAGTGGGTGCAACTACAAATAATGTGGATCCCTCTATTTAATTTTTATCACAGAAAGTATCCCACCAATATTTGACATGGGGGACGACCTTGAGGAGAGAAAATGTAATATTTTCTCTATTGGAAAAGTTGTGGACAAAAAAATAACCTTCTATAAGGTTTAACCATTTTTATACGACATTTGCATATATTTGACCTTGAAATATAGGAATATAAAAATCGATCTATACCTTGAATGGGGAAGTGCCTCCTCTTAAGGTAGATGCATCCCTTGTCGAGAACCATCGAAGGATTTATGAAAATCTGTCCATCATCTCATTCGTCTGTCACTCAAGGGATGATATACATTTAGGAGTAGAGAGAACTGATTAACATAGTGAATAAAATAAACATAGAGATATGAAGAATAACACAAATATCGAGTGAACAATATATTTTATTGAATAATTAAATAGGATGAAACTATAAATATCCAGAACTGAAACACTTCCCCGAATGGTGGTAGCTATCTCTGAGAAGAGATGTGGCTACTACATGCACCCTTCTGAGCATAATGGATTACAATGAGTCTCCATAGGCCTTTTTTATATTACTCATGAATAAAAAATCCATAGACATCCAAAAACCTAACCCTAGAAGGTGAAACGCCAAAAGTCATGTGGACCCCTATGGGTAAGTTGGTGTAAGTTGGTACCTCAACTTCCCAGGGTCATGAATTTTGCATACGACCTTCTTTTTAGGCATGTGGTATCACGTTGGAAAGTTATTTTAGAGAAATACACATTCCTCCATCAAACTCTGACTCTATCTACATTTTGAATCTAGCGAGCCAAAAAAACGTTGTTTAGGCCTCCAAAACGGACCTAGAAGTACAAAAAGATGTGCTGACATGAAAACATACAAAATAACCTAGTTGGATTAGGCGATAGGCCACTAGTATCCACTTGGATGACGTGTGGGGATTTAGACAACCCCATAAGTGTAGAACCCATAATTACAAAGAAGTACAGAAGAACGTGTTGAATAAAAATGGACAAGAGGAGCCAGTTGAAATAGGTGGGTGACCACCAATATTCACCTGTATCAATCCTCCCCCCTTAGGAATAAATGGTCTCCATTGCATTGAGTTCCCCCATCAGGTGAGGAAAATTCTGCTAGATTTGGCCTTGGGTGAGCCACTTTCCTTGGTGGAGGAGCTACCCTACCTTGACAACCCAATAAAGTTGGATCCTGTTATAGCAAGTGCCCTTGACTTGTGTTTGCACTATCTGATCACTGGATGCTTGTTCCATGCAGTGAAGGTTGAGCTCTGTTGGTGTCACGGGTTCTGTAATTTCTGAGGTGTTCAATAATGGTGGAAAATATGGCCAAAGGAGGTCCACATTGAACACTGGATGTAGGCCAAGGAAGGGTGGAGTGTTGAGCTCAAAATCATTGCTACCCACATCCTTGGTGATAGTGTAAGGCCCATTAAAAAGTGGGAAAATCTTTCGATGGGTTCTGGTGAGACGATCCTTCTGCAAATGTAACCAAAATTTGTCGCCAACCTAAAACTGGTGTGGTATCCTTTGTTTATCATGGCACTACTTGTACTTAGCAATGGATTTCTGCAAAATCTCCTGGACCTGTTGGAAAATGTGTTGAATTCACTCAATGAATCTGGTGCCTTTGTCGATCGTAGAATGATCATGGGAAGATTTTGTCTATGTGGTGGTAAGAGGAAGTGCAACATCAAAAGACCCAACTAAAATGGGCTATGGTCAGTGGAGCTATGGAGAGACCTGTTGTAATTGTGTTGAACATAGGGGAGATTCTTGTCCCATGTACATGGATTCTTAGAATTGTACATGTGTAGGATGTGCACAATAATTTGATTGACGACCTCTATTTGGCTGTTTTTTTGGGGGTGGAATGCAGTGGATATGGTGAGATTGGTGTCCAATAGTGACCAGAGACTCGACCAAAATGTGTTGAGGAACCTGTTGGCTCAGTCAGAGATGATGATATGCGATATTCCAAAGTGGACCCACACGTGTTCGAAGAAGATATTGGCAGTATATGCCACTTTGATATTCTTCTTACAGGCTGTGAGGATGGCCATCTTTGAAAACTGATCCAGGACCACAAATACATAGTCATTTCCTTTCTTGGTGGACATAAGGCCCGACATGTAATCCATTGATATGGATTTCAAAGGCTTCATAGGAGTAGAAAGAGGGGTGTATAACCCTGGATTCTTGATGGTTGTCCTAGAAATCGCATAGGTAGAGCAAGATATGATATACTTGTTGACATATTGCCAAAGTTTTGGCCAATAAAAATGTTTCTGAAGAACAACCACAGTTTTCTCCATGCCAAAATGTCCTGCCATCCGACTGYAGTGGGATTCCCAAATAAGATTTATACGCTCACTTGTAGGAACACAGAGATGGCCCAGGTGGCATAAGAGCTCATCTTGAATGTGAAAATTGGTGACAGTCGCGCCTGTACCCAATAGCTAATAGGTGGTGGAAAAGTTCGGATCTTGCTAATAAAKTTGGGGCCACTCGGATGCTTCATGTCCACAGGAATGGAGCACAGTAGTGAATGCAGCCACATGAGGTTGACTGAGGCAATCAACGACATGATTTGAGATACATGTCTTATACTTGATGTTGAGATGGAACTATTGCAGGTAGGTGGACCACTTCTGATGGTGGTCATTCTGCAATTTCCCATGTGTCTCTATGAACTACAGAGGCTTGTGATCAGTGTGTATGATCGTCTCTTTTCCAAAAATGTAATGTTTCCATTGACAATAGGCTTTTACAATGTCTAAATTTGTTGAACCTGCACATAATATATCTAGCTAGAAAATACCACACACATTTGCAGAGAGAAATTGAGAAAGAAGAAGCAAGGGAGAAAGAATGGAAGAATTATCATTAACCGTATTCCACACTCAAAGAGTGAATACTTTACAAGAGATATAGGATACATGATTAACTAATGCTCCATAGTAGTGGTCTAGAGTGAACTGGACACACACCAGCAGTTACGGGAGTGAACTACCACCTAGCTGAGTTAACTAGTCAACTAGTCTTTAGTTAACTGACTGAACAGAGTATAGTGAGGATTAGATCAAGGAATCAAGGGTAATGCACCAGTCTGGTGATGATCCCAAGTAAAGTGCGCATTATCATGGTGATGATCCCAATGCTGCATGGTGAAAAAACCAATTCAACATCTAGATTCAACTCAACTAGTCAAACTGAAGTGTCAACTGAAAGAGAATATTATCCAAGTGGAATATTCTCCCCTAAATATAGGAGACTGGATAATGACTAATTATGACTAATAAACAAAGAAAAACCTTAGGAAAAATAAATCCTATGTGTGTGTGAAGTAACTCCAACACCCCCCCTGAACATCACTATGGTAAAAATAAATAATGGGTCCCAACAAGAAGGCCATAAATGAGGAAAGAGGGAAAACCTCATGGGAAACCCCCCCTAAAATTACAATGCATAAAAAAAAATTGAGAACAAACAAAAAGCAGTTTCTAAGCAGCCATGTCCTTCACTCCAAGAATACCTCGCAACTATGCAAATTTGTCCTCTTTGAAGATTTTGTTGAATATGTATATGTCTGCATGGATCTGATGAAGTATATGCACCATTGATATGTCGACACATATCCACTTTCTCTTCTTGTAAGGAAGAATATCCAAATAAATTTTGGATGAAACTTTGAAAACTGTGCGGCAGTTTCTGGAAAAGCACTGAAATTTTGTTGATTTTAAAATGATCATAGCTTCACTTCCCAGACTCCGTTTCAGACGATTGTTGTTTTGAAATTGGATATTTTCCCAATATGAATTCAAATGTCCATTTTTTTTCTAAAAATATTTCTTGAAAATATCAAAATTGAGTCTGATGTGCGCGGCTCCCTTTTTGTCTCCTCGGATGCATGCATTGTGCATGTAAAATGTCTTCTTGTCACCCTTGATATGAATTCCATATATCTTCCACATGAAATTCAGAAAAAAAATATGAAATGGAGTAGACATCATCTTCAATTAATGGGATACAACTTTGTGCAAATAATTTTGTAGAAGACTCTTCATAATAAGATGATTGATCTTTTGATGGATTCTCTTTTGGCTGTATCTATTCAACCTCCCGCATGAAATCTTCACAATCTTCTTTATTCCCAAATAGAGAATCCAATCTGTTCCATAATTCATTCGGAGTGAATTCTTGTGAGTCATCATTTACTTGGTGGAGAATTTCTAGAGAGATAGACAAGAAGATAAATCCTATGGCCATATCTTGTCTATTGAGAAAGTCATTTTTCTCATTGGTGAAATCAGGATCTACTTCCATTTCCATGGTTATTTGGCATAAGCCTCTACTTTTGAGAATAACTATAATATATGGCTTCCACTCCAAATATTTATGAGGTGTAAGAAGTATTATCGGTGAGTAAAATATAAATTCCATGTTTTCTACGTTCTTCAATCTTTAGTACCTGCCAAAATAATTTGGTGTATCTTTTGCTTAGAAATACATCGGCTCTGATATCATGTAAATGTATTGAACCTGCACAAAATAGATCTAGCTAGAAAATACCACACACATTTGTAGAGAGAAATTGAGAAAGAAGAAGCAACAGAAAAAGAATCAAAGAATTCTCATTAACTGTATTCCACATTCAAAGAGTGAATAATTTACAATAGATATAGGATACATGAGTAACTAATGCTCCGTAGTGGTGGTCTAGAGTGATCTGGACACACACCAACAATTATGAGAGTGAACTTCCACCTAGTCGAGTCTCTCAGGTAGTTACGGGAGTGAACTGCCACCTAGTTGAGTTAACTAGTCAACTAGTCTTCAGTTCACTGACTAAATAGAGTGTAGTGAGGAGTAGATCAAGGAATCAAGGGTAATGCGCTAGTATGGTGACAATCCAAAGGAAAGTGTGCATTAGCATGGTGATGATCCCAATGTTTCATGGTGACAAAACCAATGGAACATCTAGACTCAACTCAACTAGTCAAATTGAAGTGTCAACTAAAAGAGAATATTCTCCAAGTGGAATGTTCTCCCCTAAATATAGGAGACTAGATAATGACTAATTATGAATAATAAACAAGGAAAAAACTTAGGAAAAATAAATCCTAGGTGTTTATGAAGTAACTCCAATGCAATGGAATACAATTCCTTGTCACAGGTGGGGTATTTCTAGATAGTATCTGAGAGTGTCTCATTATGGTATTCCACCAAATGACCATGTTGAGTGAGAACCACACCCACAACATAGTTAGATGCATCAATCTCAATCTCAAACAATTTTTGTAGATCAGGAAAGGAGAGTACTAGAGCTTAGCACAAGTGATGCTTCATATCATCGAATGCTCTTTTTGTTTCCTCCCCCCACATGAACTTGGCCCTACCACTGCCCTTGGTCACCAGGCTGAGGGCCCTCGCAATATGGGAGAATCCCACCATGAACCGTTGGTAGAAGTTGGCTAGTCCCAAAAAGCTCTGAAACTCGGTCAGTGTAGCCGGGGCTGGCCAGTCACAGATGACTTGGATCTTAGATAGATCAACATGTACCCCATGCTCATCAACAATGTATCCCAAGTATTGGACCCTGTTCATGCCAAAACAACATTTTTCCAAGTTGGCATATAGCTTGTGTTGTCGTAGAGTGTTCAAAACCCGTTGAATATTCCACATGTGCTCCTCTCAGGTTCTATTGAAGATGAGGATGTCATCCAAATATACCACCACAAAGGAGTTGGTGAAGGGTTTCAGTACATCATCCATCAACCTCATGAAAGTGGCTAGCGCATTTGTTAAGACAAAGGGCATGACTAGCCATTCAAAGAGACCTTATTTAGATTTGAAGGTTGTATTCCATACATCATTTGGTTTGAAGGGAACCTGGTGGTAGCCATACTTTAGGTCAATATTGCCGAAGAAAGTTTCCCCCTTGAGATCGTCAAGAAGGTCATCAATCCTGGGAATGGGGTATTGTTTCCTAACTGTGATTTTGTTTAAGGCTCTGTAATCAATGCAAAGTCACCAAGTCATGTCCTTCTTCTGCACCAATACAATCAAGCTTCCACAAGGGAATGATCTAGGTCTAATGTTCCTCTTTTGAAGAATCTCTTGGATCTAATGCATGATTTTGTCATTTTCCATTAGTGAGAAATGATATACTAGTCCATTAGGTAGAGGTGTGTCGGGGGTTAGATAAATTGGATGCTTGACTTGGCAGTGTGTCGGTACCCCTGTAGGTGAGGAGAATATGTCTTTGTATTCTTCCACGATGTCATCCACTTGCTTCTGCTGCAAAGAGAGGCTCTGTGTAGAGACCACAATTGTCGTGGCAACTTTCTTCTGAATATGAGCATGGATCACAAAGAAGACGAACTTCTCGGTTTGTGAGATGAACTTACTGCATTTCTTAGCAGATATTAAAGAAATAGTAGTAGGAGGTGCTACCTCTAGTATCCTGTACAATTGTCTACCCAAAGTAATAATAACACTGTGGGGTCTCGACTCATACACAACATGAAAATTCCAAAAATATGGTTGTCCTAAAATAACATCACAAACTTCAAGGGGAGAAATATCACACGATACCTCATATTGGAAAGGCTTGATGGCATAGGGAAAACGACATTGTTGGCTGACATAGAGATATATTCCTTGGCAAAGACAAATGATGGTGTAGGGCTATGGGTGTGGTGTCATTGGAAGGTCCAACTGCTTGATGAACTCTACTGAAATCAGGTTCTTCTGACTAAATCTATCGACACTGAAATGAAGAGGAGCCCTCTTTACCCACATCTACGAGTGAAAGAGGCTTTCCCCTTCCTATGGTTCTTCTGGTTCGCATGGCCAAAATTTGGTGTTAAATATAGTGGCACTGGATTCAACATCGATAGTATGCTTCCCTCCTTTAGGATTTGATTTAGAATCAAAATCAACCTCTCACTCATAATCCTTTAGTTAAACCAAGACGGATTTCTTGGAGCGACATTCTTCAGTGTTGTGCCAATGGATTTTATGGTACTCACACCATTTCCCCCTGTCCTTCTTCGTCTTCTCATTTCCCTTCTTGTGTTTTGGCTTGGACTAGTTTTCCCAAGGGTGACCATCTCGACTTGGTCCCTTGCTGTGTGGGTTGGGGATGCCTTTTCCCTGCTTCAACTGTGAGGGTTTTCATATACAAATTCTCACTTTTTCTACTTAAACTTTTGCTCGATCTTCACAATGTATCTGTAATCCATTCCCAGTGAGGCAATGTCTAGAAAATCCATTTATGTTTGAATGTATCTATGAAAACATCTGTGGTATTTGAGTAGTAGATGATGCTCAGAGTCTTTGATATCCAATTTCGTGCGTAGGGTATGGAAAATATTGGTGAAATCTGGTACTGTCTGGTCCCTTTCTTGACGTAGGGTGGTCCATCTAGTGTATTGGTCCTTGTAGCGTCCAATAGGGTAGTACTTTTCTTTAATGGTGTCCTAGAAGGAATCCCATGTAGGGGCCACCACAAACATTGCAGATTCCTCTATGACCCTTTTCTCAGAGTAAGTATCCCAACAATCTTTAACATGGGTAACAACCTTGAGGAGTGCAAAAGTGATATTTTCCCTATCGAAAAAAATGTGGAATAAAAAATACCCTTCGATTAGATTCAACCATTTATCTAGAACATCCCCATATATCAATCCTTCAAATAATGGAATATCAAAATTTATCTGTACCTTGAAGGGGGTTGCATGGCCACTTGATGAAGATGCTTCTCCTGTGGGCAATCGTCGAAGGATCTATGCGAAGTTGTCCATCATTTCGTTCCTTTTTTGCATGAGGGCTTCCTCGAGAAACATTTTAATAGGATCATATGCTACATAATATTTATTTTCTTCCCCCATGGGTTGTTTTCGCACTCGGTGCAGCCGATATTGCAATGGATCAATGGGTTCGAGTCCCAACTTCTTGTACCCAGATATTGTCGGGGACATGCACAATGAAAAATAAATGAAGAGAAGAACACTCTAATATGACTAATCTGGATTTAAAAGTGGAATGACTTAATTAACAAACTGAATACAATAAACATAGATATATGAAGAATAACACAAATATCTAGTGAACAATATCTTCTATTGAATAATTAGATAGGATGAAATTGTAAAAATGCAAAACTGAAACACTTGTTCGAATGGTGGTAGCTATCTATGAGAAGAGATGTGGTTGTTGCACGCATCCATCTAAGATAATGGATTACAATGAGACTCCATAGGGATTTTTGATATTACTCATGAATTCCAAAACCCTAGAAATCCAAAAACCTAACCCTAGAAGGTTAAATTCCAAAAATCATGTGGACCCCTATGGGTAAGTTGGTGTAAGTTGGTACCTAAACTTCCTAGGGTCATAACTTTTGCATATGACCTTATTTTTAGGCGCATGATAGCCCATTGGTAATGTATTTCAAATAACTACACATTCTTCCTTCAAACTCTGAATCCATCAACAGTTTGACCATGGAGAGCCAAAAAAACACTGTTTAGGCCTCCAAAATGGCCCTGGAAGTACAAAAAGATGTGTTGACATGAAAACATACAAAATAAGCTAGTTGGATTATGAGAGAGGAAACTAGTATCCACCTAGAGGTGTGTGGGAATTCAAACAACCCCATAAGTGTAGAACCCACAATTACAAAGAATTACAGAAGAATGTGTTGAACAAAAATAGACAAGAGGAGTCAGTTGGAATAGGTGGGTGGCCACCAATATCCACCTAGATCAAGGGATTCCTTGAGAAACATTTTGAAATGATCTCTCATACCATTGTATTTCTTTTCTCCTACCATCGAAGGTTCCTTAGTTGTGTAAGAGAAGTTTCCCTAAAGAGAAACAAACTTGAGACCCAACTCTCTATACCTTGACCTCGTTGAGGACATGCGCTAAAAACGACAAGGAGAAGACTGCTCTGATACCACTAATTCGAATTTATGAACATAAAAAAATGAAAACATAGATTTATAATGTTAACACAGAGACACAATGAATAATAACAGAGATACAGTAAAATTTGACTTCTAATGAATAAGAAATATGCCGAACCTATAAAATGTAGACTAAAGCAAGCTTGTTAGAATAGTGTCAAATTATATCTGAGAAGAAATGTGATGGATACACTCATTCAAAAGAAGATGAGTACAATGAGGCTATGAAATCCTTTTTACAATAAAAATGAATTCCAAAAACCTAACCCTAGGAGATGAAGCACCAAAAGTCATGTGGGCCCTGTTGAGGTAAGTTGGTACATCAACTTCCTAGGGTGGCAACTTTTGCATACGATATTAGTTTTAGGCACACAATAGCTCATTGGAAATGTATATCTGTGGAATACACATTTTTCCATAAAAAATTGACTTTGTGTACAATTTGACTATGGAAATCCCTAAAACTGTTGTTTAGGGACTCAAAATAGCCCCGAAAGTTCAGGACACAAAAACTAGGAAAAAATTGCCAAACTAAGAAACTACCAAGATGAGCTAGTTGGAATAGGTGGGTGGCCACAAATATCCACCTAGATCATATGTATGCATAGGTTGGCACAATAATTTTATGATTTTTTACCACCTGCAAATACTTCTTGAGATTTCCCTTTTATTGTGGCATATATCCACTCATAGCAACCTACATTAGTGATTATTCAAATGATCTCTTAACTCAACAACAATAGTGGAAGGTTGATCTTACACAATCTTATGAAGCCAAAAATTTGAGCTCTAATACCATGGTAATAAATGAGAGAGTATACATGGTTTCAACACACTAAAATTGTGTTGTGTGATCTATTCAATAATGTAATAATAAACAGGTAAATACATGAAGGTTTTTATTAATATAAACACATCATCTTGTCATATTAACAATTTGTTGAGATAATGTCTCATCCAAACACTAGCATAGTAGATAAACTAGTTCTATAGAATCTCTCACAACACTCCTTACATATTCCTTGAAGAAACATCCATAAGGCATACCATGTGGTGCCTACTACCCCCTAACATATAGGGGTAACTAGAGGAAATTTTCTCCTATGATATTTATGACATACAACAATTCCAAAAATGAGATCCATGGTTCTCCATATACACTTGAATAGAGATGCTTCTCACATCATGATCAACTCACTCCCATTTGATGATTACGGTTCTTGACATACATGAGGTACATTATTTCAGTGCTTCATATTAAGTGTCAATGCCTTATGTATTTGACGTGAAAGTAGTGACCATTGGTTGATTTAGATAATAGATCATATTGCTCTAAATTTGTGCCTTTTTCCTTGTTTCACCTTGGTGGTTATCATCATCTTTTAGGTAAGTCTTGTTACTCTTGGGTAGATTTGTACTACTAGGGGGATTTGAGAGGTGTATCATGTCCATATCCTAATCCATAATTAACATTTTCCATCCTTCCATATTTTCATTTTCTTTATCTTGGGTTGGTTGTTATATGTCACATATATTGGTTCATGCTTCACAATCTTGTGAGAAGAAGGAGATTGAATGCTTGAGGTTGGTGCAACTAGAAAAAAGAAAATAAAAATAAAATAAAGATCGAAATTCAAAGAAAATTAAAATAAAATAAATGTCGAAAGACAAAAGGAAACAAAGAATGAATGATGTCCCCTCGCTATGAGGCCATCACCCTAAGTCCTATGCAATGAATTCATGTCTAAAAAGGAATAAGTAAAATGTTAGGTACCGGATCTATTATAATAGCAGAAAACATAAATATTCTAGTGAATACCAATGGAACAACAACAAAGAGTAGAAATATAGCAATAGAACAATAGAATATATGGAACCACAACACCAAAATAATACCTTTATTTATAAGAAACAATATTCACTTTCCTTTTCAAGGGGGAAAACTCTAGCAGAGCAAATCTCTATTAGAAAAATTCTCAATAAAAATCTTTCCCATGCCTCCTACTCTTATTTATACTAATTCTATCATCTAAAGAACATTCTAGATGAAGATATTTCTAGAAGAGGAAACTTCTATTAGGTATTCTTACATTGACTTGTTCATATTTATTAAATATGCCTTATTAACTAATGTTGGCATTTATTACATGGAAAATAAATTATTTTATCTATGTGAGGGGCTAGAGAGGTTAGGTCCCTAACATGCCCTCCCCCTTAAAAGAGCCTTGTCCTGAAGGCTTAAGATGAGGAAATTTATGTAGAATAATAGTTGGCTCCCATGTGGAATCTTCTAGTGGAGTATCCTTCCATTGAACTAACACTTCCTATATGGTGCACTAACAGAGAAGATTCTCTCGATGGTCCAATACGGCTTGCGGATGCAACCAAATGGAACCTTCTTCATACAACTCTGATAGACTGGTCTAAGAATGGAACTTGGTGCTAATCACGTTTTGCAGGTAGAAGACATGAAAAAAGGAGGTAGCTTGGAGTTTTTGGGAAAAGATAATTGATAGGTCACTAGTCCCACATGTTTGAGAATATTATATGGACCAAAATATTTGGGGGCCAGTTTCTAACACTATTGATACTTGAGTGAATTCTTATTTTATGGATATAGATGGAGAAACATATGGTCCCTTTCAACATATTGACATTCAGAATGACCCTAATCTTCTTTTTGCGTCATGTGGTTCTGAGCCATGACCAAATTGTTTTTTAGAGTATGGAGAATGGTCATGCTAGCTGTAAGATTGTGTTCAACCTCTAGAACCTTGTAGATCCATGACATGTATGGGATAATTAATTGTGGCTTATTTCCATATACTACTTCAAAGGGAGTCATGCGAGTGTCCATATTGTAACAGGTGTTGTATCACCCTTCATCTAAGGGTAACCACTGAACCCATTGATTTTGTTAGGTGGATGAAAAACACCTCAAATATGTTTTTAGACACTTCTTGACCACTTTTGTTTTGTCATCCTTCTAGGGATGATAGGATTTACTAATCTACAGTTGGGTTCCTTGGATCCTGAAAAACTCTTTCTAGAAATTGCTAGTAAAAGTTGCATCACGATCATAAACAATAGAATGAGGCATTCCATGAAGTTTGAAGATATCATACATAAACATTTGATTCATTGTAGATGTTGTGAATTGGTTTTGAATAGCACTGAAATGCACACATTTGGAGAGATGATCCACTACCACAATGATGATTCAATTATTTTCTGATTTGGGTAAGCCCACAATGAAATCCATAGAAATATATGTCCAAATAGTAGGTGGAATTTGAAGTGGTTAGAGTGTCCCGAGAGTTTTGACAGTATCACCCTTATTATGTTGACATATATCACATTCTTCCACAAATGTGTGTGCGTCATGTTTCATTCCATCCCAGAAGAAGGAGAATTTTACCCATTCATAAGTTTTGGTAAAACTCGAATTCCCTATAGTAGGAGTAGCATGAAACTAAGAGAGCACATTACACTTAACTGTCGATTGTTTTCTTAAATATAGGTGACATTTATAGATAAAGTCTTCATTGTTCCAAGAGTACCCTAGAGAAGCTTGGGGATCTTCTTGCAATTTTTGGATGAGACTAGAGATTTTTGGGCTGTGCAACCATTCTTGGCATACATCCTAAATCCAATTGATGACAATGAATGAGAGGGAAAAGAGGGATCCTTATTCTTCATATTTCTTGGAAAGAGCATCAGCCACCACATTTTCTTTACCATTTTTGTAAATCATCTCATAATCATAACCAAACAACTTGGTCATCCATTTTTTTTCTCTGGGGATGAAATGCGTTGTTCTAGGAAGTACTTGAGGCTTTTATGGTCTGTTTTAATTTGGAAGCATTGTCCCAATAGATAAGGGCACCATAGATCCATTGCATGCAAAATAGACATCATTTATTTTTCATAGATAGATTGGCCCAAATGTCTCTATAACGACTATTTGTTGGTGAAATCCAAAGGGCGCCCATCTTGCATGAGGACTTCCCTGATTCATCTCCCTGATGCATCACATTCTATAACAAAGGTATTGGTGAAATCAGGTAGGGCCATTATAGGAGTAGTGAACATAGATTCCTTAAAGGATTGGAAGGATTGGTCTGTTGTTGGAGTCCAACTAAAGGCATTCTTTTTAAGGAGAGTTTTTAGGAGGGCTTCAATTTTGCAATAATTTTGAACAAACTTGTGATAATATGCCATTAAACCTAGGAAACCACACAATATTTTAAGAGTTTTATGGCGAGGCCAATTCTGGATAGCTTCAATTTTCTTAGGATCCACCCTTACACCATCCTTTCCAAAAATATGAATTAGGTACTCAAATTTAGAGAAACTAAAAGAATATTTATATTGTTTGAGGAAAATTTTGTGCATGGAGAGGACATGGAGAACTTGATCTAAATGTGCGAGATGGGTTGGCCATGTTTTACTCTAGATGATATTATCATCAAAGAAAAATAACACAAAGTGACAAAGGAAAGGATGAAATACATGATTCATGAGACTTTGAAAAGTGCATGGAACATTACAGATACCAAAGGAAATGACCAAGAAATCATAGTGGTCTTCATGAGTGAAAAATGTTGTCTTGGGGATGTCTTCCTCTTTCATACATATCTAGTGGTAGCCAGAACAAAGGTCAATATTAGTAAAGTATTGAGCCCCACTAAGTTCATCCAGAAGGTCATCTATGATGGAAATGGGGAACTTTTCCTTAATGGTAAATTTGTTGAGGGCACAAAAATAAAGACACGTGTACCATGTTCCTTCCTTCTTGAGAACCATGAAAACATGGGAAGAATAGGGGATAGTACTAGGATGGATAACACATGCTTCTAATAGTTCGTGAACAATTTTATCAATTTCATTATTTCGATCAAAAGGATGATAATAAGGGAGAACAATGAGAGGTATACTTCCCAGTCTTAAAGGAATTGAATGATCATGGTTTCCACGAGAGGGGAGAAGGCCCTGGGGGGTTTGTAAAATACTGTGATGGCATGAAAGGATAGCTTGAAGGCTGGGGTGTACTCGGGGTGTCTCAATTGCTTGAATGGAATGGAGTTGGGAAATGATGCCATAATTAACTTTATTGAGTAACTTCTCCATGCAGTGGGAACCGATGATCTTTGGAGATCCTACGGTAATGCCTTGGAATTTATATTGTTGACCTTCCTATTTGAATTTCATGGTTAACTCCTTAAAGTTCATGAGTATGGTTCCTAGGGTGAGTAATCATTCTGCACCAAGAACAATGTCACAACCACCCATGTCAATAACAAACATGTGATATTTCACGTTCTATTGACCAATTTATAAATGCATGTTTTCACAATTCCCTCCACATTTTATGGAACTGCCATTGGCAATCATGATTTGAAGTTTTTTGACAACCAAGATATAGAAATTGAATTCTTGGGAAAGGAAGAAATGAATGAAATTATGAGTGTTTTCATTGTCAACTAGGATGATGACTTTCCTGTGCTTAATGTAACCAATCAATTTGAGGGTTTGAGGAGCAAAAAAACCAATGAGAGCATTTAGAGAAATCAATGGTTCAACTTTGAGAGGATCATAGAGTGGTGTAATATTGTCGTTTGGAGTAGCATTGCATCAAGTGAAACCTCAACATATTCATCAGAAACATCCTCAGAAATGGCCATAAAACATTTGTGTTCTTTACACTTGTTCCCTGGAAAGTATTTATCATTGCAATTATAGAAAAGACCCTCGAATTGGTGTTCAACCATTTATTCCCATGTTAGCTTCTAGACCTTGAGAAGAGTGGCTTGAATGAAATTATGAGTCTTTTCATTGTCAACTAGGATGATGAATTTCTTGTGCTTAATGTAACCAATCAATTTGAGAGTTTCAGGAGCAGAAAAACCAATGAGAGCATGTAGAGAAATCAATGGTTCAACTTTGAGAGGATCATAGGGTGGTGTAATATTGTTGGTTGGAGTAGTGTTGCATAAGGTGAAACCTCAACATCTTCATCAGATAAATCCTCAGAAATGGCCATAAAACATTTATGTTCTTTACACCTATTCCCTGGAAAGTATTTATCATCACAATTATAGAAAAGATCCTTGAATTGGTGTTCAACCATTTCTTCCCATGTTAGCTTCTGGACCTTGAGAAGAGTGGCTTGAATGAAATTATGAGTGTTTCCATTGTCAACTAGGATCATGAATTTCCTGTGCTTAATGTAACCAATCAATTTGAGGGGTTGAGGAGCAGAAAACCAATGAGAGCATGTAGAGAAATGAATGGTTCAACTTCGAGAGGATCATAGGGTGGTGTAATATTGTCGGTTGGAGTAGCATTGCATCAGGTGAAACCTCAACATATTTATCAAAAACATCCTCAGAAATGTCCATAAAAAGTTTATGTTATTTACACCTATTCCCTAGAAAGTATTTATCATCACAATTATAGAAAATACCCTCGAATTGGTTTCAACCATTTCTTCCCATGTTAGCTTCTGGACCTTGAGAAGAGTGGCTTGAGGGGCAGGGGCGTTGGGTTTAGAGTGAGGGACAAAAGTGGGTTTTCTACTTTGGGCCAAGATGACCCGTTGTGCCTCCTTGTGTTAAGAACCAAACATCAATATAGCATATAAAAACCTCAGAAAAAGTACTCAACGCCTTGAAAAAGAGATAATTTCAGATAATAAGCCTCTTCGAGGGGGCAACCTCCTTTTACCCCACTTAAATGTTCAAGTCCAAGATGATTCAAAATGAAAATGTCTCCTTGGTATA
>JASDQU010739650.1:31357-45075 GCA_032191745.1 Picea mariana
CTATTAAAAATTTCTCTTTCAAGGTGTCCTATAAAAATAATAATAGAACGACCAACCCTTGGTATGATAAAGAATTTAAAATTGCTAGGAAATCCATTAGGGATGCTTATAATGAGCCCTTAAAACTTGATAAGATCAAAACGTACAAAGCCCTAATTAAAAGGAAAAAAAGATACTATATCAATAAAAGGCAAGAGCAACTTTCAAAACTATACAAGTTGGATCCTAAGAAGTTCTGGAGCCAAATTCTAAAACACAATACTAAATAAAATAATAGGATTCCCTTAAGGGACTAGAATTCCTACCTTAAAAGTCTTTACGAGTTCCCTAATGCCATGGACACCATTCCTATTTTCCGTACAAAGGAAGAAGTTTTTTCTTTAGATGACATAGAGTTCGGGGTTAAGCGGCTCACAAATGGGAAAGATAAGGAAATTGAAGGATAACAAGCTGAAATTTTTAAAATCGGAGGCTCAATCCTTATCCCTCACATACACAAGCTCTTCAATTTAGCAGTTAAGCAGGGCTTCCCTAAACCCTGGACACAAAGCCTCATTGTTCCTATTTTTAAAAATGGGGATAGAAACATTCCCTCTAATTATAGGACCATTATGATTAGCCATATTTTATCCAAGCTTTATGGAATTATTTTGGAAAAGAAGATTAGCCTTTGACTAGAAAGTCACAGTAAAAGAGCTAAAGGCCAGGCTGGGTTTAGGAGATATCATTCAACTGTGAACCATATTGTTACCTTTAGGATCATTGCAGAGGAGTTCTGCAATACTAAAACCAAACGTTTTTGTTGTTTTGTTGACTTTAGAAAATCTTTTAACATGGTCCCTAGGAAAAACCTTTGGAATAGGTTGGAAGAGATAAAAGTGCCTCTCGAGTTGAGGGATGTTGCAATAAGTATGTATGAGAATGTTATTGCTAAGTTTAAAAACATTGAGGGTTGGTCAAAAGAGATTAACTGCAATATCAGAGTCAAACAAGGTTGTCTCATGTCCCCTACCCTTTTTGGCATATACATTAACAAGTTAGAAGAATGCTTGGAAAAAGAAGGTTGTGTCAGACCTACTCTCACTGGTATAGTCATCAATATTCTTCTTTATGCCGATGATATCATTCTTATGTCAAGGATTCCCCATGATCTTGAAAACCAATTAAGAATCCTCAAGGAATTTTGCTCCAATATGGGTATGACTGTTAATACTGATAAGACTAAGTTCATGATTATTAAATCCAATAAGATCCCTTATGATACCTTTGTATATGACAACAACAAATTGGAGGAAGTGACTTCATACAAATATCTTGGAATTTATATTCACCACAAGCTCATTTGGAATTATAGCATTGAGAAAAGGATTATTGGGGGATGGAAATCTTATTATGGGCTTGAAAACAATTGTAAATCAGCTGAACTTTGGAGTTGGGATAAGAAGAAACTTCTCTTTGAGACTCTTGCTACACCTGTTATTCTTTATGGATGTGAAGTTTGGGGTTGTAGTATCTCTCGTGAATCCTGGAGAAAGATAGAGAAAATACAAAAGAATTTTATAACCTATAATCTCAAAATTAAAGGAAATACACCCTATCCCATCCTCCTCTTAGAAACAAGCCTCTCCCCCATTGAGAGCATGATTATGACTAGATACCTAATGTATAATAAAAAGTTAAACAACATGGAAGAAAAGAGGCTACCTAAACTTGCTTCAAAATCAAGTCATAACCACCATCGACTCAAGCGAAGATGGCATAAAGACACCCGATCTTGGCTAAACTATTGGGGAATCATGGAAGAAACCATTTTTCAGAATAAAGATACTATTAAAAAAAATGTCAAATCAAAATTTAAGGATAAAATGTGGTGTGATAAAGAGTTAGAGGAAAAAAAAAATCAAGGTATTATAAAGATGTAATCAACCCTAATCTAGAAGATCAAAATTATCTATTTGTTTTGCCAAACGTAAAGAAAAAAATAAGCATTGCTAAGATAAGAACAAATTCTCACGAGCTCCATAGTGAAACTAGGTGTTGGTCAATTCTTAAAACGCCATGGGATGAAAGAGTGTGTCACCTTTGTGACACTAAAAAGGTTGAAGATGAAAATCAATTTCTCTTAGATTGTCCAGCCTATATCCACATTAGATCTCATTTTCAAAATATTTATCATACTACCAACCTTCCTAACCTCTTAACTCAAAAAAAGTATGGTGATCTTGGAAAGCTTCTCTTGATGCTTTTCGAGCACATAAACACAATTCTAAAGAATCACAAGTAATCACTTACCCTCTTGAGTTCCGATAGACCAACTCGATCTTAGTGGACATTAATCATCATCATCATCATCATCATCACACACACACACACACACACACACACACACACACACACACATATATAATTCAAATTGAACCATATACATTTCTAACCTATATATCATTAATTACTTTGTTGTGAGATACATGTTACTTGACATACGTTTAAACACACACTTTTGTGGAAATTGAACCCTAATCCAATGGATTCATAGTGAGAAATATGAGCTAAATATATTTAGGTAATTGTAAAAGAATCACATCGAATAAGCTCAGATCCTATCCAATTAAAAAATACCCAAAAAAATGCAATGTAGAGATGAAGAAAAATGCTTTGTTTTCAATAAAACTACAACTGGTAAAATTTATGTGTGAGATATAAAACATAGTTAGTTGTAAATTTATGCAGATAAACTCTCAATAAACACAACTCTGTGAGAGAAAATTCGTTGTAGAGTATAGAAACACTACAAAACAACCTTGCTTCAGATAAAAGAAAATTACAACATCTTTGTTTGCATAAAGAAAAAAACACTACAATATTATTAGGCAATTCTGTGAGCAATGCTCATAAGACAAATAAAAAATGTTGATGATGAGAAGAGCATTCGATCCCTATTTCTCCAAACCAAGATAAGAATAGGAAACTGAGATTAAATAAACGTCCAACAACAATGTTAAGGACCCAATGCAATTACTGAGGAATAAAAATGTGGTAGGATTCACTCAAACACTTGGCAATTTTAACTTGACATCTGAAGTTCAACAACCGTCCAGATGCCCATTGAATGCCTAAAATCTAGGCATCAATTATTTCAGTCTCCCTTTGATGTTGAATTTTTTAATCCCCAACAACAGTTTAATATTTTCTAATTTAGCCTTTGGAAGAGCCTTAGTTAAAATTTTTGCGAGTTAATCTTTAGATCGACAAAATTCAAAAGAGATGAATTGTTGTTTTACAAGATATCGAATGAAATGATGTCAAATATCAATATGTTTTCTCCTACTATGGAATACAAGATTCTTTGTCATGGATATTGTGCTTTGATTGTCACAATAGACTTTGATGGGCTTACTAACTTTCATTCCCAAGTCTTCAAACAGTCTTTCCATCCAATAACTTGTGCACTTGTTGATGACGTTGCAATATACCCTACTTCAGTTATAGATAGAGAAACAATGGGTTGTTTTTTGTTGCTCCAAGAATCAAGATTTCCTCCGAAGAGAAAAGAATATCTAGAAATACTCTTTCGATCATCCAAGATACATGCGAAATCTACCTATGTGTATTTTGTAGCATTGGAATCGTTAGTAGCACTATAAAACAATCCAAAACCATTGGTACCACTTACATATCTGAGAATTCTTTTGGTTTCTCGCCAATGAGACTCATGAGATTGATGCATGAACCTAGCAACCAGACTCATAACAAACAAATTGTTTTGTCTAGTGGTTTTCATATACATAAAACTACCAATCAAAGATTTATAAAGAGTGGCATTACAAAGTGGAGTTTCATTTTCTTTCATCAATATACTCCCAACAACTATGGAAGTTCTCATAGGTTTACAACCTTGCATGTTAAACCTCTTGAACAATTCTTCAACATATTTGGATTGACCAGTGGATATACTTGCAATTGTTTGTTTGGTATGCAAACCCAAAAAATATTGCATCTCTCCTAAATCAGACATCTCAAATTCAGATTTCATTGCCTCTTTGAACACCTTCACAAGTGAGAATGAGGTGCTCATAAATATTAAGTCATATACATATAAGAAAACAATGATGAAATATAACCCCACAACAATTTTGTACATGGCACTCTCAGAAGGACATTTATCAAAGCCATGATCGTGAAGATAGTTATCAATTCTAGAGTACCAAGATCTAGGGGCTTGTTCAATACAATAAAGAGCCTTTTAAAGCCTATAAACCCTATGTTCTTTACCTTTAGCAATGAAACATGTTATTCAACATAAACTTCTTCCTTCAAATATCCATCTAAGAAAGTAGATTGAACATCCATTTGATAAACTGTTAAATTTAACTAAGATGCAATGGAAATAAAAGTTATTATAGTTTTAAGTCTTGATACATGAGAAAATGTGTCCTCATTAAATGCTTGCGTCCATATTAAATTTTATCTTGTAAATACACTTTACTCCAATACTCTAATTTCCATGAGGAAGATCAACTAACTCCCAAGTATCATTTTTTTCAATATGTGACATCTCATCCTCCATGGCTTGCACCCATGGCTCATCAATGCAAGCTTCTTTAAAATTAAATGGTTCAACATGGGTAGAAGAAAAAAGAGAAAAATTATCACGAGCATACCTAGATGTCTCATATATCTCCTTCAAACTTATTTTTTTTCTAGTAGGACTAGATGGAGGTGTTGTTTGTGTATCACCATGAGATCTTGTTATCAGAGAAGATGCAGATTCCTTTGATGGAGAACTCCTTGAAGTTGAGCCTAGATTTCTTACAATAAAGGGTCGTGAAGATTGATCATTGTTATCAAAAATTAATTTTTCAATATGTGGAGTAATCACTTTATCTTCTCCTTCATTCTTGAAATATACTCCCCCTTCATCAAACATCACATCTCTACTAACATAAATCTTATTAGTAAGTGGATCATAACACTTGTAAGCCTTGGTTTCTTTTGAATATCCAATGAAAATACATTTCACATATTTTCCATCTAATTTATGTCTTTGTTGTCCAGGAATGCGAACAAAGCATCTAGATCAAAATAAATTCAAATGAAAACAATTGGTTTTTTACAAAACCAAGATTCATAAGGAGAAGAATTTTTTACCATTTTTGTAGGACTTCTGTTGAGGATATATGTAGTTGTACAGAATGCATCTTCCCAATACATGTTTGATAAACACATTTCGTTCAAAATACATCTGGTCATCTCTACAAGTGTTCTACTTTTCCTCTCCAATGCTCTATTTTGTTGAGGAGTATAAGTAGTAGTTAACTCCTTCTTGATGTCATGTAAGTTGCAAAATTATTTGAATTCATTGGAGGTGAATTCTCCACCTTGATCAGTTCTCAATACTTTCAAATAGTATCTTGATTCCTTCTCAACAAGTGCTTTAAATCTTTGAAAGAAACTAAAATATTGAGACTTCTCACTTAATAAATAGACCCAATACATCCTTGGAAAATCATCTATAAAGAGAATAAAATACATATTCTTTCCAAGAGATAAACTTTGCATGGGGCCACAAATATTTGCATGTACGAAGGCCAAAGGTTCACTTTCTCTAAAATGA
The DNA here is from genome assembly GCA_032191745.1 of Picea mariana. Classification (NCBI taxonomy): domain Eukaryota; kingdom Viridiplantae; phylum Streptophyta; class Pinopsida; order Pinales; family Pinaceae; genus Picea; species Picea mariana. Next base: position 36,972 of record JASDQU010739650.1, read on the forward strand.
TGATGGGGAAAGTTGTCTCTATGTTGCTTCCCTATTGCACAACCTTCACATATCTTATTATCTGGCTCTATGAATGAAGGAAAACCTCTTGTCAAGTTCTTCTTGTGCATGAAGGAAAGAGATCCAAAATTAAGGTTCCCAAACCTCTTTTGTCATAACCAAGACTCATAAATTGAGGCCTTCAAGAAAGATACATTTGATTCCATACTTAATAAAAACATCTGATTATTTTCCATAGGAACTTCAGCAACAAGGCCATTGTTGTTAAAAATCTCACAACACTTCCCTTAAAAAACATTCTTGTAGTTTTTAGAATTTAATTTGGCTATGTTAATCAAGTTATATTGGCACACTACTTATACTGAGAGGGCGGGTGAATCAATATAGGACTATTTTTTCCTTTTCTAATTGTATTACACTTATCAATTTATTATTTTACCATATTTAAAAAACATATACAAACATATAGTGCATAGTACTCAAAGATTTAACATGGAAACCCAAATGGGAGAAAACCACGAAAATATTTTATTAAAATATATTTCCAGGAAATAACATGTTACAGACACCAATTTGTTACAATGTTTACATGCACCAACCTGAAATAGACACCAATCCCTTCATCTCAACACCAACTCAACAACACTTGTAGGAACCAACCTATAGTTACAATATTTGTAGGAACCAACCTGTTGGAGATACCAATCCCCTCAGCTAAGCACCAACTCAACAACACCTATAGGCATCATCCTACTAGAGACACCAATATCTTCAACTTTTTTGTCTGAATGAAATTATTCTTAGATTGTCAAATGTTCATGTTGGAGCCACCTTTTTTAACTGGTTTAAATGTAATTTTAAAATAAAAAGTTGACCTTTAAACTGACTTTTACTTCGTGATATTTACCCACTGAAAACCTCAGTAATCCCGACATGCGAAGTAGCAAGGGCCATTATACTCCTAAGTCATTGCCTTTTAACCGTTAAACAAGATTTTTTACTTTTATATGCCTCGGGATATCGCGCTTCGGGAGTTACAAGTCACAAGGTTTCCAAACCCCGATGTGCGAAGTCACGAAACAACCTTGAAATCTTACCCAGGTTAGCGCCGAGAGTAAAGTTCCTTAAACCTTAGTTAAGCGCTGTCAGGATTTTGCATCTTGGCGATCACTCTCCCCAAAAGTCTTACCTTCATAACTCTGATAGGCGAAGTTGTGAGATAGTTTCAAAAATCACCCGAGTTAGTGTCAAGGGTAAGTCATTTTAAATATTAATTAAACATTGTCGGGGTTTCACGACTCGACATTCACTCTTCCAAGAAACTTTACTTTTGTAGCCCCGAGTCGCAAAGTCGCGATATCAATTAATCACTGTTGGGGTTTTGTGACTCGGCATTCACTCTTTCAATAAACTTTACTTTTGTAGCCCTGAGTCACGAAGTCGTGATATCAATTAAACATTGTTAGGGTTTCGCGACTCAGCATTCACTCTTCCAAGAAACTTTACCTTCGTAGCCCCGAGTCGCAAAGTCGCGATATCAATTAAACACTTAATCTGGATTATGTTTTTACTTAACTAGATCGCGTCATCGTGGTCTTGAGTTTTAGGGGCTCGAAGGATATGAGCGAAATCTCCCGATACGACGAACGCCGAAAAGGTGATTAAAGTATAAATAAAATATAATTAAAGAAGCTAAGCCATATTAATTAGTGTTTTAATACAAATATTAATATGCACCATCTATGAGGTGAATTTAAATGTTTCTTGCGCCAACTTGTGTCACGACCCGTCAAAATTTATGGCATTAATTGGAAATAAGATGAAGTGACAGGTAAGGATATGGTTTTTATTGATAAATCTTTCTCTAGAAATGATTTGATCGTTCTGTTCATAAGGACGTCGATATTTTAAATGGCCGAGATATAGATCTCTTTCTCTCAGTGTTTCAAAGCTCATTTCTATCTTGCGTAGAGAAGATTTTCTCATCAAGCTAATTTCTGTATGTATACCTATTTTTACTACAGGAGAGCTAAGTCAGAGTTCTCTACCATGGCCCCACGAAAAGCATCCAAGGAAATTGTTGAGCGTACAGGGCAAGGCTCAGATAATGTTTCTGATACTTCACCCTGAAGTATTGATTCTGTCAGAAACTGGTCATACGTCTCTGAGGTTCTGCAGTCTGAATTAGTGAACTGTTTAGATGATTATAGTGATAATTAGAGGGACAAATTGGCCACCAAATACAAGATTGTCATTCAAGAAGAAATGCGTAAGATAATGGCTAGGCCACGACTCCTTCCCTACTATGATATGATCTGATGGGCACTAGATCATGTAGATATCCCAACCAGGACTATTATCAGCGAGCAGAAGGTGACCATTGGGACCTTTAGACCAGAACATTTTCAAGTGATGTACCAATTGTCACCAACACCAAACTTCTCACACAATGTCGAGTTTCTGGAAGGTTTTAAGCGGAAGGAATGTGAGCAATACGGTAGAAACTTGTCTGATCTAATCAAGGATTGGGTCTCACATCCCGCAAAGTTTAGGGCAGACGGTAACGGAGTTTATTCAATCTCTTCTTTGGAACCACAATTCAAATACATAGCAATGATGACCTGTAGATTGTATGGGAGGGAAGACACCACACATTACTTTCTCTCGTGGGTGCCTCTGATTCATACAGTCGTTGAAGGTTGTTCCTTCGACTGGGACAAACTATTTTTAGACAGTCTAACCAGTCGGATTACAGAATATCAGACTCAAAGGGCAAATGGGAAGGTCGCTTCATTTTTTATGTCCGCATACATCATGGACACCATTTTTTTCATGACGTCTTTTCCCCTAATAAGTTGGAGTTGGACTCCATCTTATGTTAAGCCTATCCATGTCTACCATTCAAAACTTTGGGAGGATGAGGCTGTAGACTTCATATATGATATTTTCAATTGGGTAATGGTGTCGATGCATGTCATCATCTTCGGTAACCCACCACCCAGGATTCCAAATAGCATCGCGGCCAACTTGAGTAGCGCGGCCGACTGGTACGTAGAGGCAGAATTTTCATATATCAGGGTTTTCGGCACCTTTGTTCCTCCATATGCTCTACCATTATTTATACCAGATAGGCTAGTTTGTCACGAAATCACTAAGAAAACCGTGATTGGTGGCATAAGAAAAGAGCTTAAAGGATTTTCAAAAAAGGTATGGCCACCCTTCCCCATTCATTTGAATACCTATTCTTTATTAGATTTTGGATACACAAAGGCCAAGGCAGCAGCCTTGGAAGATATTAAATTCGTCCACATTGAGTTCAAGAAACACGACCCACACATGGTTGTCAGTAATCACATGGCTAGTTGTGGCCTTAAATGATATGAACATGAGAATTCACCTCATGATGATATTGTCCTAGGCGCGAGATCCTATGCAGAGGTCTTGAGTCGGATACAAGCCTTGTTGCCTGAAGAGATGGCCGATTTTTTCAAATTCCAGGAACACTGGCGAAGTTGCCTTCCCCCAGTCTTACAAGGTAAGAACTCGATGACCGTAGATGTATAGAAAATGAAATCCAAGGGCTCCAAAGATTCAACACCTGACCAAGAAGAACACCAAGAAAAGAAGAAGCAAACTAGGGGCCCGAAGCAGGAAGCCGAGACCCCCAACCCTACAAGAAAACCAACCTCTCGGTTGTTACTCTGAGGAAATCATCCAAGAAGATCAGCAATCCCATCATTTATGTTACTCCCCTACAATCCACAAAGGGGGTCCCAGATGCTGGATGGATTTTCGGTGAAGAAATATCGCCCATAACTGTGGAAGAGTTGCCTCCGAATGAATTTTTCTTCGCTAGAAAGAGAAAGGTTGTTGTGAAGCAAGATCTTTATCAAGAAGTCGGCACGGTAGCCAAGAAATTTAAAATCTTAGCTGATGGAAAAGACATGAAGAAGCAAGAATTTGCAACTCATATAGAAGAGACATTGGGATCTTTTTCTACAGGCAACCAATATTCTTTTGAGTCCCTAAAAGATCAGTTGAAGAGGAAAAACCGCTTAATCAAAACTTTGGAGGCTAAACTGGCTACAATAGAGGCAGTTGCCAGAGATCAGGTGAATATAGGTATAGAGCAAGCTAGAGAAGCTGATCAAAAGGAAATCGAACGACTCAAAACTAATCTCAAACAAACATAGCAAGTGGTCCAGACCAACCAATCACAGATAAGCCAACAAGAAGAATTGATAGAGCAGCTACAGGCAAAATTAAATTTTGTCGAAAGCCGGGTGATAGATATCGGGATATTTCAATCCCAAGCCATAGAAATCCGAAAAAGAGTATCGACATCTCAGCAAAATTTACTTGCTAAGGTGGAAACTAATCAAAACAACTGCCAACTCATTGATCAAGTACTGGAAAACATCTATTTCATAGAAAAAGAAGTTGGGGAGACTCAGGTCACTTTCCAAGAGGCTGTTATAGCCACGACAAAAAGGGAAACGGGCAATAGTTTTAGGTTTTCCATCCCAAAGTAGACCCGAGGTAACATCATGTTGAAGGAATGGGAGCGTAACATATTAGAAGGCATACAACAAGCTAAAGAGGTAAAAAAATATTGTGAAGAAACTTTCATCTTTGTAGATGGGAGTTCGTTGGGTCTCGATAGTGAAAGCAGTACTGAGACACTGGGCCAAATCAATATAGCCAAACACTTGCTCAATATCAAGGAGAATGAGGAAAGAGAGTTGGTTGAAATATCACAGACAACCCAGACAGATATAGTTGAAGTAGACAGATGGCTAATAAAACCAAGTGTACTTTTATGTTCTATCAATGCCAAAGACCGACAGGTAGAAATAAAGTTGTCACAATTAGTGAAGGATTGTTACAAATTTGAGGCAAATAATCAAGCAGAACCTTCAAGGGTGATAGCCCAATTGGTGGAGAAGTGCATCACTTGCACACAGCAGGCAAAGGGGCAGTCTTCGAGTACCAAATAATGACATGTGTCTGCTTGTTCTATTTTTTAGAATCTGAAGTTTGAAGAAAGGAAGGTGATCCATCTGCCCGAAAGAGGACAAAGGCAAAGAATTGGAATGCATAAATCTCCTTTTGTAGCCAAAAATAAAATCTTGGGACGATTGAAATCCTAGCATTCAGAGGTTGTATAAATATGTAATTAGAAGAAAGAAAAAAGGGTTGGACCTTTTTGGTCAATTGTAATAGAGACTATCTCCTTTTTGAGAATTAATACAAAGAAATCTGAAGATTCCTAATTACGTTAAGATTGTGTTATGAGTTTGTTTCCTCTGTGATTTCATATTCGATTTCATTTCACTTATATATGTCTGATGAATGTTTCATTGCAATTTAGTAGAACCTCTACTGTGGTGATCAATTTTTAGTCATCTATATCGTTTACAGTTTTTCCTCTGTATCGGCTATTAGCAGGTATAAGACCTATGAACCCTTTAGATTGTCATATTTTATGCTTCGTCAGATTTCTTATTATCTTATTTTCTTCTTCTGTTTACAGGGTGAGATTCTCCCTTGATAGGAGCCTCGCGTTATAGACAACTTAATGTTTTTCTCACATTTTACACGTTGTTTATTTCAAATATAACTCAGTTACGGGAAAAGGCCTTTGGTTTGCACTTTATCTTTAATATTGGATTCAAAAGTTCTCTTTTATAAGATCAAATTGATATAGCATCAAAAACCTTGAACTCTCCTTTAATTTTATTGTTCCTCTATGATTATCCCCATTGTAAGACAGCCTAGTATTGAACTCGGCTTATCGGACCAAACCCATATCGCTTTAAACATTTTCAATACCATACTTAAAATAGCCACCACCTAAGTAGAACTTGAACGTTCATGGGCCACGATTGAACGGGATATAAACATCCAGGAATAGTTAGAAGTGAGACAGTGACAACCTGGAAATCAGCCTTAGCTTCCTTTTCCAAAGGTTGACTCTTCTCCCTTTTTATCCTTTACTCACTTTCGGATGCCTAGACACTGTACTTTCTAAGACTTAAGTACAGACTCTGGAACAATAGTTCACAATCACCAAAAAATACAGATCTTCCTTGTTTGACCTTGCACCTCCCTGACACCCTTAGAAAATTATATCTGGCTTTCTTTAATTATCCAGCACCCTTGATCCTCAGAGCCTCACTTCCTTATCCATGACTCTCACTTGCATACTTACGCTGAAATGGGATAGGTAATCCTTCCCTGTGGGAAACTTTTCTAGGTTGACCTTAAGTTAGATGCTAAGAAGGATGGTCAATTTCATGCACTGAGCCCATACACCCAATCCCTTTTTATTGTTCCAAAAATTTACCCATAGGGTCAACTTCAGATCCCTTTACTCTCCATAAAAATCAAGCTATAAAAGTCTTTTGAAGTTGATCCCAATCACCTCCAATTTCTTGAGTCATATGTTTGCTAGTCACATTACACAAGAATTAATGCACAACTACCATCAGATGAGTCTAGAAACAAATTGAAACTATCGATCTGTTCACTTGCCATCGGAATGCACAACATAACCCTAACACTCAACAACAGTCTGATGATGCACTGATCAAATATTGATCGTCGATCTAGTTCCTCGAATATCAAGAACACCAATTCACTGGGCTACAGGGGTCACCAACCCACTGGGCCCCCATTATCATTGCAACAATCCTTTGAGCCAGTATATAAGACCACCAATCCATTAGGCCCTTGGGCCTCCGAGACCACCGTTTCACTGGCCCACTAGGCTCACCATACCATTAGCCTATCAACCCATCGAGCTCACTAGGTACCTAGGAACTTCAAACACATGCCTTCAACCTTTTAACATGGTATGGCATCTGATATGTCGATATATTGTCTAATACATGTGGCTCAATCTTCTCATGACATGTGGGATAATTGCAACATTATAAGTGGCATTGATGTGGCATGACACATGGCACTACATGTGGTAGATGATGTGGCATCAGTCACCGAAAACCATTTTTCCTTTCTATGTTTGGCATGGCCCCCATGTGGAACCCTTCCAAGTGTGCTAGGTGATGTCACAGCAACATGGTTGTCATCATGGCACTGAAGTGGAATTAGCATGGTTTTTGTCATGGAATTGTTTTGGCATCAACTACCATGGTATCGGGTATCAAAATCCCCAAACATATTAATATTTCCATCTATACAATATCTAATATACCTATATGTTGGGCCCCACCATAGGGGTGTCAGACCACTAGGCCATTGGGCCCATGGAAACTTTAACACTACACATTTGATCATCCATTAGAGATCAAGTTTACTGATATGTTGGGCCCCACCATCAGGGTATCAAACCACTAGGCCATCAGGCTATCGGCCTATCAGGTAATCGGGCCCCCATAATTTAACACTGTGCACTAAATCTTTCACTCTGGTTTGGTATACCAGGCCCCCAAGCCACTGAGCTCACTAGGGCACCAGGGCACCTAGCCCCCAGAAAATTTATCCTCAAGCCAAAAAATTCACTTATTTTCAAGTGTTATGATCTTTAGTATGTTGGGCCCCACAACTAAAAGTTAACACCTTGCACAGGGTGTTACACATCAAAAATACTCACTTTGATAGTCTCGCAGGTGTCATCATTACAAGGTTCGCAAGTGTCGCATGTTGCTCACAAGTGTCGCAAGTGTCAGGGAAGCATACTGCCATGACGCCTATGTCATGCCTATAATGACATGAGAAGGACACTTGAAACACCTCAAACATTTGATTTGGAAGAGGATAAATGAGTCAGCAGGCTTACAAACCGTTTGCCATCTGAAAACACTCAAAAAAATAAGTTTTTGAAGGAGAGCACTCCCCTATACCTCTTCTGGGAGCACTGGTGCTCCCCCTTACACTGTATGGGAGCATTATAAAGATCCTTTGGCCCTTTTGAGGGAGCTTTGGTGTCTTTAGGAGCACCGGTGCCCCCCTAAACACTACTAGGGAGCGCTACAATGCTCTGATGGCCCTTTTGAGGGAGCGCTACATATTCTGGGCAGCAGTTAAGTTGTTGAGATGAATGGGGGAAGGATCCTTTCATTCTTGGAAGGTAGTTGGATTC
>JASDQU010739650.1:136089-180540 GCA_032191745.1 Picea mariana
ATTAATCATGTCATTATTATTATTATTGTTATTGGATTAAACCCCATTGAGGATTAATCAAGTCGGTAATTGTATAAGGACCAAATCCCCTTTTGCGGATTGGTCATCGGACAATTACAAAGTGCAGAATAAGAAGTCGGCCCCAGCAGTTATAATGGAAGGGGCAGAATTAATTAAAGGTGGGTTTACCCACCCAGTGTGAGAGGTCGGCCCTGCCAGATGGTGACTCTTCACACGTCCCAGATTGATATAAATAAGAGGCTAGCGCCTCACTTCTTACACACACTTCACTTACTCATTCTCTTATGAGGCAAGCTGCAATTTCAAGTTGGAGAGAGGAGAAGAAGGGTGGCGCATCTCTTGAGAAGGACTTTCTGTATTGGTTGAGTTATCTCTTGAACATTGTATAAGCTATTTATGATAAGGAAGTTTTTGCTGGGTTTTCTTCCCCTAGAGGGTTTCCCAGGATAAATGTTGTGTCTCTTGTGGATGTGTATTTCTCAGTGATCTTGTTCTTATTATGCTCTTATCTTATGAAATGCAAAGAACTATAATAATCGCATAAACATTAACAATGAAAACCCTGTAGGAAAAGTTTCAGACTCAGATTTCAGGTGAAGCTCTCTAGATCTGAGATTTACTGAATCATAGGATGCCCCTTTGCCTCCAAGACGTCCCAATCTGTAGACAAATATCTGATGATGATAACCCTCCAAAAAAACCTTCAAACTGATGGTTGTGCCCCTACAAACAAAACCCAAGTGTCAGAATGGCCATAGGCTCTCTGGATAAGCTGGATCGAACCTCCCTCTAGATGATGGTGCGCCCTTGCTGGAATCACAAGAACAGTACGGCCCTGCTATCTTCTGAAGCGCTAGATGGAGATGTGCTGAGAATAGAATGGTGTGGAGGAGTCTTTCATCCTTGAGACCAAGCTGCAGAACAAGGTGAGTGGATATTTCACCACTGAGTTGCTCACAAGGGTTTGTACAACAAAACCCCCAAACTGAATGCTCAAGAGAAATAACAAGCAATATACCAAATCCAGAATGAATAATAGGTGCGCCCCAGCCTCTTACTTATACTTTTCCTTCTAATTCTCTGCTGAGTTAGGTTAACTCCCAGGGTTAACTCCTATTCTTTTGTTGAGTTATCTTTTACTCCTTTTATCCTTTTTCTTTCTCAAGTCAACTTAAAAATATAACTTTAGTCTAGTTGACCTTCCTCCTCAATGTGAGACTATGACCTAGTGGGGGTGCCCAGGCCACTGAGTCTCCTCATCACCTCTCTATCAAGAGGTGGGGGACATTACATACACTATGAGCTTCAACAATCAAGCAAAAAAGGAGAAAAAGTGCACTAGAAAGCTAGAAAATGAAAGGGGGGTTGAGGAATAGCTACCAAATCCCCCAAAGGGGTCTTGAAGTGTTGTGTGTGTCTCTTGGGGCAGCCAAAAGCCCTCAACCAGATCTGATATACCTGCAAAATCAGCAAGCCCTGCTTGCTAGAATGGCTACACACAACCAAAAGAAGTTAAGGAAACCCTTGCCCTCTTGGGGCAAGAACTTTCCACAATTAAAGATATTATATTTGATAAAATTTTGACCTACTTAAACAATTATATGCTAGCTGAAAATGAAATGAATGGACAGCAATAATAGAAGATGAGTAATAGGGTTAGAGAAATGGAGTATGTGAGAGCTTCAAGTGACCCTTCTCCTTCAAGGAGTTCCCAATGAAACCCTAGAGATGAACCTGCAAGATCTCTTCAAACAACATGCATACAATAGACAATATGTTGATGTATTGAAATTAAATGACACTTCTATTTAATCAAACACATCAAGATATATAAACCAAATAGGCATACGCCCTATTAGATCTACTTAGATAACACTTTACCTAAGATCTAGTGTTGCAAGCATCTAAAAATACCAATACAAGTTACCTCCCATGCATAAGAAAAAAAAGCACATGCCTTAGTATTCTTGTTGTCCTCCAAAGTTTCTCCAATATTATATTACTCAAGAAAAATGGTTTTGGAGAGAAAATACTCCAAAACCCTAGAGCATAGAATGGAAATGAAATGGAATGAATGACTAGAGAGAGAGAGTTGGAAATCAAGTAGCATAACAATAGCTCAAGATATGGTAAGTTGGGGAGGAGAAATGAGATCTATTTATACTTGGAGAGGCAAACCTACCTCTCTTGGATCTAAGCCAAGTGTCCACCACCAAGCAAATGAGTAGATCTCAAGGCTAGGGCGCACCATCTAGGGTGTAGAAAAAAGTAGGAGGTATTGGGATCAAGCAAAGAGGTGTGGAAGGCCTTGGGATTGATGCCAAGGAAGGTGAGAGGTCACAAATAATTTAAAAAAAATCATTTTTGGAGTTTCTAGAAAAGGGGGGCATAACTCCTCTTGGAGGGGGCAAAAAAAGGGTGAAAATGAAAGAATGGAGGGGGATTAATGAGAAAAAAGGAGTGGGATCACCCTAGGAGGTGATGTGGGGGTTTAAGGGAGTCATAAATCATGAGAGGGGGCCCCAAATAAATCACAACAACCTCCACCAAGGAAAAACGTCAATCCCCCTAAGGGGGCGTGATTTTTGAGTGTGGAGGTGGTGTAAGGGGTTAAACAAGGTTGAAAAAGGTTGGGAGGCTAAGGTTATGCTTAGGGGGTCTCTCTCTAACCATCATTTCAACATTTCACATCATCTAACACATTATTACAATTTTTACATTTTGCCATGTTTGGACTTTAGCAATTAAAATTGTTGTTTTAGACTGACTGACACTCCGGGTGGACTAACCCATGACTAAAGTTGTCCGACTGAGTTGAAACTTGGTCCATGGATGTAGGGGGTGCCATTCCATTTCTTTTGAGCACAAATACCCCTATCAAAAGTCAAAGGATCCAGTTTTTACAATTATTGCTCAAAAACAATTAATTAATTAAATAATTAAACCTCCAAACTTAGGGAAATGTAATTAAAAATTAATTAATTAAAAAAAACTAACTTAGACTCGGCGGAATTCCGCAAAAATTTCTAAGATGTCTTGCATGGTCATTTACAATGATTCCCTATAATAGTTACCAAAACATAAGCCCACTAGAACGTCGTTCACCACTTTGGAGGACTTATTGCAAGTGTGAGGGAAAAACTCAAGGGAAATCAGTAAGGCTGAAAAGCCCAACTGGTAACCTAAGGATAAAAAACCCTCGGTGAAAGGAACTCTCCCAGTGAACCGATCCCAAGGTAACTGACCTAGACATGACTCATGCAGACCTATTACATTATTAACCCACGCAAGGGTGCGGAAATTCCAGTTACAAAATAAAGTGTTGGGGCCAAATACTGCCCTGTAGGACCAAAAGTCTTTGACAACATGGCATCTGTTGATGCATCTCTTCATGGCACATGAGTTGACCACCGGTGCTAAATGGGCGGTCAACATCTGGCTCCACATGGGAACGTGTGTTTGATCTTCTCACTTTGAGACAGAGAGCATACGAGAATCCAGCACCTACAAAATAGAGTGCTCATCGTAGTGCACACCAATAACCAACATTAGAATACATTTATACATGATTAAATCAATGAATGCTATAAAACATTTACATAATGAAATAACTAAAGTACAACATCATAATTTACAACAAATAAATCTATAGTACAGAAAAAATTTTAAGTACATATTTACATAATGAATGAAACAATACAAAATTGAAATACAAGGAGAAAGGTTAGAGATACGTTACAGATGGTGTCCATTCAAACACCACGTTGCCCCATCATTTGTAAAAGAGTTTGAGCTACTGCCCATTCCTTGGAATGTTAATGGGCTCACCATCCAAATGGCTGAGATGAAAAGAATTCGGCCTTGCTATTTCTCTGATCAAATATGGCCCTAACCATAAATTGTCAAATTTGCCGTGTTTTCCAGGTTTCTCTCTGCCTTTATCCCATAGTAAAACTGCATCACCCACAATGAAGTCCCTGTATCGGGCTGACTTGTCAAAAGCTTTCTTAACCTTAACCTGATTTCTACAATTCTGATCATAAGCCCTTCGTCTGATTTCATCTAACTCAATGATCTGATTGACCCTGTTCAGAACTGCAACCTGCTCTGTAGAAGTAGATATCCAGATCAACTGGATCAGGGATATTTCAGTGGTATCAGAGCCTTCTTCCTGCCAACTTGTGAAGAAGTGCTTCTCATGACCCCATGATTTCGTGAACAAGTGAAGAATACCCAAGGGGTCGAGGACATATGGGAGATGAGTACATTCAGTACCGCAGAGGTCCTAGCAGAGATAGGAGAGATAGAAAACGAAGGGATTACACCCCCTTCCACACTCAGTCAAATACAAAGCCATAGATAGAGGACAAAGAGCATATCAGTTCAGACACAGAGGCTGATATAGAGAGGACTATGGGTGATAGGCGTGAGACCACCTGAGGGTAGGGGGAAAGGCCCCGAGATACATCTTGATAGCACATAGGCCATGTTGAGTGACCTAGCTAGGGGAAAGAGAGACCTGTTGACAGCCATACAACAGATGAACCTTAGTGCATAGATGCTCCAGCATAGTATGAGCACTATAGGTGCCAATGTCGCAAGAGGACCGAGTGGTTCAGAAGGACACCAGGGAGGTGGGGCCAATGGTTCCAGTGGATCTCAGGGAGGGGCTAGTACAAACCCTTCACCAGCTCGAGCTTACACAACGTCTGGGAGGATTCCCCGACCTTTATATCCACAGTTCCAGACAGGACAAACATTGGGACAACCTTTGGGATAGCCAGGGCAGGCAGGAGGACAGTCGGGTCAGGGGCAGGTGGTGCTATAGGATCCGTTCAGGGAGTAAAGGAGAGACTACTTGGCATTAGGACCGGAGTTTCATGCAGACATGAGTTTGATGGACTACTGTTCGATCAGATATCGAAACAGACCCCGGGAGGTACAAAGAGGCAACGGGAAGACTCACAACATGGATTTCATCAAGAAAGTGGGAAAACCGAACATTCCTACTTTCGACGGATCATCACTTTGCTCATCTTAGGCATGGGTTCAGAAGCTTGACACCTACTTCAAGCTTAACCCGATGACAGAGTCAGAAGCTATTAGCTTCGCCACATTGCACTTGGAGGGGGAGGCTGTACCATGGACTGGTGACGTTGGTTCACAGTCACATTACCTCATATTTGGAGTTCACAGAGAGGTTGATGGAGAGATTTGACAGGAGATATCCAGAGCTCCACTTCAGGGATCTTACACAGTTGAGCCAAACCAGATTAGTTGAGGCCTTCATCTCAGAGTTCCAGCAGAAGGCTGTGGCTGTATCTGATATATTAGAGCACAGATTGGTGATGTTGTTCATCGAGGCTTTGATAGAGCCCTTGAGGGGTTGGGTTAAGGTTTTCAAGCCTCATACCTTACAAGAGGCCATTGTGCGCACGAGAGACATGGGGGACTCGGCGCAAAAACCCAAAACCTTTACCAAACCCTTTGTACCACAGAGAGACAAGGATCAGAAGAATCTTCAAAGGGAATGGAAGGGTAAGCCCAAGCTGGATGATGACACGAGACGGTAGTTGATGAGGAAGAAGCTTTTCTTCTCTTGTAGAGACCCTTGGGTTCCAGGGCATAGATGCATGGGAAAGGGACAGATCCACTACATTGAAGTGGAATCAGACAGTGAGGAGGAGGATGAGGATATCGGGGCACGGGTAGATAGTGATTCAGAGGATGAGACCACTCATGAGCCAGAGCAGCAACCGAAGAAACCTCAGATACGGGGAGGGGCACAACCCAAGAAGGATACAAAACCTCGTAGAGAGGTAAAAGGGAGAACCATAGCCACCCTTTCAAGAGTACCCAGGTACAACACTCTCAGGCTCAAGGGCCTTGTACAGGGGCAGTGCATGACTTCTTTAGTTGATGGTGGGGCCACCCACAATTTCATAGATGTGTCCTTAGTAGCTAGGGGGGGTTACACACTAAGGAGTTTGAGGGATTCCACGTAGCAGTGGCAGATGGATACACGATGACATGTTTGGACATGATCCCAGACCTAGAGGTCAAACTAGGCAACTACACCTTGACAGACACTTTCTATGTAGTTGACCTGTCAGATACAGATGCAGTATTGGGGGTACAATGGTTATATTCATTAGGGGAGATTGGGTTCAACTATCAGACGTTGACCATGAGCTTCAGAGACGCCAGTGGATCGAGAGCGGTATTGAGAGGCATGTCTACAGGATCACCACAAGCAGTATCGGCAAAACGGATGGAGAGGATCTTTCGTCACGGTGATGTGGCCTATGCAACAAAGTGTTTGATCACCACATGGAAGGATTCAGAGGGCAGAGAATAGTACCATCCACAGATCAGAGAGCTTCTGAGCCAGTATGAACCAGTGTTTGGGTCGATACCACCAGGGAGACAACCAGATAGAGGATTTGAGCACACGATCGAGTTGGAGGCAGGGGATACACCAATGATCACTACGCCTTATAGGCATCCCAAGAGGTTCAAGGACGAGATTGAGAAAGCAATCAAAGAATTTCTTGCGATGGGGCACATCAGGCCCAACACGAGTCCTTTTACCTCTTCAGTCGTTCTGGTACTGAAGAAGGATGACACATTGCGGATGTGCATTGATTACAGAGCTCTCAACAAGAAAACAATAAAGAATAGGTACCCCATTCCACGCATAGATGAGTTGATGGATGAGTTGCATGGGGCAATTTTCTTCACCAAGATCGATCTGCGATCCGGGTATCATCAGATCAGCATTAGGGAGAAGTATATAGAGAAGACCGCATTCAGATGCCACTTTAGACATTTTGAGTTCTTGGTCATGCCATTTGGGTTGACCAATGCACCGGCCACTTTCCAGTCTTGCATGAACCACATCTTCAGAGGACAATTGAGGAAATACCTTTTGGTGTTCTTCGATGATATATTGATATACAACAGGACGTGGGATGAACATTTGGCACATTTGGAGGAGGTCTTGAGCATTATGCAGGCACAGTCATTATATGCCAAGGAATCCAAATGTGAGTTTGGCATGAGAGAACTACTGTACTTGGGGCATATCATCAGTGAGCAGGGAGTACAGGTTCATCAGGAAAAGATCAGGGCCATTCTGGATTGGCCAACACCCAAGAACCTCACAGAGTTGAAGGGATTCTTTGGGTTATGCAGTTACTACAAGCAGTTCGTCAAGGGCTTTTCACAGTTGGGAGCACCACTCACAGACTTGACCAAGAAGGGTGCTTTTCATTCGATAGAGGAGTCACAACAGACATTTGATAAAATGAAGGAGGTTATGAGCCCATGCCCTGTTCTAGCCCTTCCAGACTTCTCGCAACCGTTTGTCTTAGAGTGCGACGCATCACAGGTGGGGATTGGAGCAGTTTTGATGCAGGGGGGCCACCTCATTGTGTTTGAGAGAAGGAAGCTCAACGAGTCGGAGAGACTCTATCCTATTTACGACAAGGAAATTCTAGCGATCTTGCATGCTTTAACCAAATTCAGGTAGTATCTGGTAGGCAACAGATTTGTAGTGAAAACTGATCATAACAGTCTCAAGTATTTCCTAGATCAGAAAGACCTCAGTGAGAGACAACAGAAGTGGGTCTTAAAGATCCAAGCCTTTGAATTTGACATTGAGTATGTCAAGGGAAAGAGGAATGTCGTAGTAGATGCCTTGTCTAGGCGGCCATCCGGGTGTTCGATGATGGACGTTTATACAGATTGGAAAGCTCATTTGTTGGTGGAGTACTCCAACAAAAAATTTGTTTGTGAGGTGATGGATGGACAGGTGATTGATGATAGATATCGGGTTCTTGATGACGTCATTTTCTACAAGGACCAGATCTACTTGGTTCCTGAATCGACCCTGAAGGGGAAAATTCTAAAGGTGTCATGATTCGCCTACAGCAGGGCATCAGGGGTACTTCAAAACATATAGGCAAATCAGGGAGAGATTCTCATGGAAGGGTCTCAAAGATGATGTACTGAAACACATCCGGGAGTGCACGACTTGTCAGCAGAACAAGTCCGAGCAGACACACCCCGCAGGGTTGCTACAGCCTCTACCCATTCCAGAGAGGAAGTGGGAGAGCATTTCTATGGATTTCATTACATGCCTGTTATCCCCCATTTTAGGGATAACTAAGGAGATTATGTCTCGAGGCCCACAGGTCCTAGACATGGAGTACCGAAAGCCAGATCGACTTGAGCATGGCCCTGGAGGGCCCATCTTTTCTTCCTTTCAGCGCCTCTACTTTTTCAGCGGAAGCAACATCCATCACCTCGGCTTGGTCCTATAGCAAAGATGGATCTTGCTCCATGAGGTAATGAGTCCGGGTATCATGGTATGTGTCACTCTGATCCTCAAAACCTTTGAATATGTGGATTTAGTTCTTTTGTTTCTAACGGGTGCTTGGATCTTATACTTATCCACTTGACCATGTCTGGGGGGAATGACAGGATGCCCTAGTAAGCTTGTGCCCATAGATTTTGAGTTGCCACTGGGGGGATTTCTGAAGAGTCATTGTCCGCTCCCGTCATACTTACCACTTTCCATCTTACTTTTTGCACATCCATCCCATTACATTGGTCCGGGCATTGGGTTGGCCAATCATTTAAGGGTTGCACCTTGCCTTGCGGGAAGAAGGGGCTAAAGGCACAAAAGGTAAAAGCAGTTCACAAAAGATAAAAGCCTAAAAATAAAACCTCGAGATGCTTCGCACAGGGATCCCCGAGAAAGCAGTAAAAAGCTTCTCAGCAAGAAACAAGAGGGACCCATAAAAAATAATAAAACAAGACCTAGTCAGAGGATAGGGGGTCTCATCACGAGCCAGCCTATTAGGTCCATGGGTACCTAGCGGTATGACACTACTAGCAGCTGGTTACCACGCCAGGGTAGTGGCTCTTGTTTGCATGGCCAAGAGAAAGGGGGTCTCATCACGAGCCAACCTTCTCATTTCCGTGAAAGTGCTTGTGGGTAACATTGCCACCACTGGTCACCACGCTAGGGCAGTGTCCCTTGATTAGCTTCTTGAAATAAAAAAACAATAAAGAATAAAGAATAAAAGGCATGAATGGGCTTGGAAACATTTGCATCCAGGACACGTGCAACTTGCCTTCTACAAAGACACCCACAGGTAAGCCTTGCATTTCCCTGCTATCACTGCACCCCTTGTCAGGACATCCCTTTTCCACCTCATCGATTAACATGAATTGGATTTGATTCTTTCGGAAACATCCCACATCCATTGGACACTAGCCCAATAGGACGCCCTGTCACTTCCTCCAAACTTGCCTTGCAGATCTGTATAATGTCTTTGAGCACTTGACTAAGTAAAAGGGGTTTTATGCACATGTTTAATAAAATTGATGATTGGATGTGATTGACATTGCTATGATCCCTGTGACTGATGAGCCCATGGAGGGCGTATCTATTGATGTGCAGAATCATACCCTACAGACAGGTACAATATTGGACAGGTACACATGGGGAGATGATTAGTTTGGACCTCCATGGGGCTGAAGATCCCACCAAATGGATGCTGAGACCCCAACAGGGGGCAGAGACAGGACATAGGGTTTTGCACCGGAGAAGAGGAGGATGTTCCACAGAGGCACCTTGGCAGATCCTTACCCAAGGGGGTTGTGCCCTCTCCACTGGGATGTTGGCCTTGGAAGGCCCATGACGTCACCCAGGATACCTATGACGTCATCCAACACTTATGGACGTTTTGGGAGGTAGTTGTGGCAGTTGTGGCACGTGTGGCAGCTTGGAGAAGCCCAAGGAGGGCTAACATTTTGTTCCAGGAGGCCAATGCTGCCCTAAAAAGGGCTAAAGTCACCCTAGAAAGGGCATGACGTCTTTACTTTGCTTGATTAGAGTTTAATTTATGACATTTAATGTAAAACAATATTATTTTGTATTTTGGCCTTGTCGGCCTTTTGGTGACCTAAAATTGAATTAAGGTCATTTGCACTGTATAAGTAAGAGAGCAAAAGTCTGATTTTGGACATCATCTTTCACTCACACTTAGTGAGGTCTGAAATTTGCACCCTCCTTTAGGGTTTTGGCTGAAATTTTGATGCGCACTTGTTGAAGGAGGCTTTTTCTTGGCTATTTTGGCATTTTCTTGGTGGAAGGTTTACAACTAGGGTTTGGCTATATGAATGCTTGATGGATGTAAGTGAATTTCTGGAAATCCTTCTTTATTGAATGGGTATGGTATATTTTTTACTTGCATTTTGTTATTATAATTTGCTGGATTAAACCCTAGGGGACAAGCACATGTTGGTGTCCTTGTTTCATGTCCCTACTATGTTATGCTAAGAGCCATTTTAATTTTCTGAAGATAGATGTTAGAGCCTTGCCATAGAAACAATCTACCTTTACTCTTCTAAGCTAGCCGTTTTAGTTTACCCCTTTGAGCTAAAGAAGGAGGAAAAAGCACTAAGGCCTAGGGTTTCTACACCTTAGCGAGCCTTTTTACCCTAGGGTTTGATTGATGAAGTTTTGCTTTAGCAACACTTCATCATCAAAATCTCTTGTCTTTAGCCCTACTATTTATTACTCAAGCTAGCCATTTAAATTTGCCTTTTGAGCCAGAGAAGGAGGAAGACGCACTAAGGCCTAGGTTTACTACACCTTAGTGAGTTGTCTCCCCTAGAGTTTGATTGTTGAAGCCTTGCTTTAGCAACACTTCAAACATCAAACCCTCTTGTCTTTAGCCCTATCACTATCATTTCTCCCCTTCAACTTTTGTAGCCTTTTGACTCCATTTTCCCTAATAACGCACTGATCTAGATCTTCTATCTTTGAGTACTTTGATCACAACTTCTAAATACTCTTGAACAACCTTTAACTACTTCTAACTGTAGCTTAGACTAACACTCACTAACCCTATTGCTGCTCTTATCTACTTGTGTTATACTTATACTTTGTAGCATTTATTTTATCTTTAAAGCAATTGAATGATTGGCTAAGACATTGCTTCTAGTGTTGTTACATTGATGATAAATTGCCATTGATAATTGTGAAGATTCTTTAGCCTTTATTGTGAAGTGACATATTGTGTAATCATTGCTTTTGTACAAACATTTATTTGCTTCATCAATATTGTCTATCAATTTCTTTATATCAGAAGTCCTTGATTATATGAAGTGCTAACCAACAAGTAATCTTGCACACATATAGTTTTCTTGTTGCTTTGTCTCAGGCAGGTGCACTTCTGGTTACTTTTATTTTTATTGGCTATTAAGCCGAACTTTTTGATCGGTGGTGACTTGTGAGGGGGATAACTTTACTCATCCTTTTAATCCTTTGCTTCTCAAAACCCCAGGTCACCGGGGACGTCTCCCTTGGGCCTACCACCCTAAACAGAAAGAGCTATCCTATTGAGGTGACAGTGGTAGGATAGTCTCAGTTTCGCCAATTTGCCTTTCTTCCATCCATCTTTTACTCCAACTACAAATTGTGCGATAACATTTTGGCGTCGTTGTCAGGGAACACTGAGTCAATTCTCCTCAAAGACAACACACTTTTCGGTAAGCCTTTCCTCAAAAGTCCTTATCTTACAAAGCTTACCTGGCGACTCCACTAAGGGTGATTCCCTTATTTCTTTGATAATTTCAATAAAATTATCTGGCGACTCCACTGATGACGAAGCCAACCATGACTTCTCAATGGGACTCGGGAGATTTTAAACCCCTAGACATGAGTGAAATCCCGGGATACCCTCGACAAATTCCCCCAAAGTACGAAAGGTGGCTCCCTAGATTCAATGGTAGTGATGGGGAAAGAGTTGACCATCATATGGTTGATTTTTGGTCTTTCTTTCAACTCCACCCCGTCAATGACGAGGCCGAAGATTTGGTGATGAAACTTTTCTCCGCCACTCTTCACGGGAATGCTAGAAAATGGTATGACAATCTCCCCGATGCTATCATCACAACTATGGGACAATTGGAAGAAACCTTTCTCAAAAAATGGGGTATTTAGTTGGAAGACATCTCAGTATTACTAAAAGACTCGAGGATATAAAGCAAACTGAGAATGAAACTCTCAGAGACTTCCAGGGTAGGTTTGAGGACACACTATATCAGATTCCTAAAAGCCATCGTCCTGAAGACAAGTACATTGTCTAGCTCTACACCCATGCACTATTGGTGCATCTAGGTTTTCCCCTCAGTAAAAGGGGCCCAAGGACGCTCAATGAAGCCCAGAACATGGCTGCAAGAATTGAGCAAAACATCTCCTTATCCGAGATAAGATACCTCTTTACCTCAGGCACTGTTAGTATGGAAAGTTTGGTTGCCCTTGAGAATTTCATTGTTGATTTCCAAGAAGAAGGGGAACAAACCACAATTGAGGAGCTGGAACCTGAAGAAAACGATGAAGTGTCAATATGCCCTCCTCCTGACGAAGCCATCCACGAACCTTTCCTCCCTGCACAACAACAAGACGATGAGGTTAGTTGCTTTCCTTTTTAGGATTTTGATGATACCTTGTTCTACGATTCAGAGAGTGAAGGAGAAATGGAATCCCCAAACGAGGTAGACCTTCCTTGTTGTACATTGGAAGATGTAGGGGCAATTTATGAGAATGAAACAATGATGCCTGTTGAAAACACCCAAGTCCTCGAAGTTCCTGCACAAAAAGAAACAAACACAGTAAGTTACCATCCTCTCCAAAAATTTGATGATTTTTTACTTTATGATTTGGGAAGTGAGGAGGAGATGGATGAACCTTTGAATGTTTTGGATCCTCCATGTTTTGATACTGACATAGTTGATATTGATGAGTTCATATATGTTGGAAGATGTAAATGGGATGTGGTTGGTTATGATATGGACTCCATTTACGACATTGAGAATCATTTCCAAGTGTTGCCTTCATAGTTATCACAACAGGTTACTCTTCATTTTGACCAGTGGAAACAAGGAAATGATATGATTACCGATGCTTTCCAAACACCGAAGGTTGACCTAGTCTCGTATTTTCCTAATGATTTTCGGTCATACCTTGAGGACTTTGATAGGAGTAAGGACATTGTTTGCCTGAAGAAGCATTCTTGTGACAACTTTCTCCAGTCACCTCCGATTACTTTACTTTGTTGTGTCTCTAGAGGTGTAGTTGGGAGATTTTTTTTTTGTATCGAGTTTCCTCTAGGACAAGCCCTAGAGTCCAAGGGTTGGTTGAATACTTCAAGAATAACTCTGTCATCTCAGTTTTTCAATTTTCCCTTAAGAATTTGCTAGTCATCTACTACTTCCTTGTCAATCCCTTCCAGGGCTTCAGATTATGAGAACGCCCTAGGTAGCCAGCTTGCAGACCTTTTGAGTCAGTTTTCTGAACCTTTGACTTTTCACGATCCCTTCTTGAAGTGGATTGAGCACTTTCCTTAGAGAGTGACTTGGCATGATTTTATCCCTCCCACCCGCCTCCATGAGTTAGAATTTATTATTTTCGACGATACGATATATTCTCTAACCCATGTTATTTTTGTGCTTGACTTATCACTGTTTTGGTTTATGATGAAGCACAAAGGCAGGTATTGTGGGGCATTGCTGGATTGGTTTCACTGGTCGTTTGACTACACCTAACATCCAACCAATAGGTAAGTACAGGTAAGTAGACATTTGCATTCATTGTATATGCCATTTGCATTGCATGCTAGAGTAGTTTTCTTTCACACTTGTACATATGTTTGCTTTCAGTTTTATATATACGAGCTGGGGGTGATATCACCACCCCAAATGATTACTAATAATTTCTATTGAGATCAAGCAGGTTACAGGTTATGCCAGAGATGTTGAGGTTCTCATGCGCTCTACGGTGAGCACATGTCCCCGAGTTGGAGCCAGATGTTATCCCCCATTTTAGGGATAATTAAGGAGATTATGTCTCGAGGCCCACAGGTCCTAGACATGGAGAACTGAGAGCCAGATTGACTTGAGCATGGCCCTGGAGGGCCCATCTTTTCTTCCTTTCAGCGCCTCTACTTTGTCAGCAGCAGCAACATCCATCACCTCGGCTTGGTCCTGTAGCAGAGATGGATCTTTCTCCATGAGGTAATGAGTCCGGATATCATGGTATGTGTCACTCTAATCCTCAAAACCTTTGAATATGTGCATTTAGTTCTTTTGTTTCTAACGGGTGCTTGGATATTATACTTATCTACTTGACCATGTCTGGGGGGAATGACAGGATGCCCTAGTAAGCTTGTGCCCATAGGTTTTGAGTTGCCACTGGGGGGATTTCTGAAGGGTCATCGTCCGCTCCCGTCATACTTACCACTTTCCATCTTACTTCCCGCTCATCCATCCCATTACATTGGTCCGGGCATTGGGTTGGCCAATCATTTAAGGGTTGCACCTTGCCTTGTGTGAAGAAGGGGCTAAAGGCCCAGAAGGTAAAAGCAGCTGGCAAAAGATAAAAGCCTAAAAATAAAACCTCAAGATGCTTCACCCAGGGATCCCCGAGAAAGCAATAAAAAAATTCTTAGCAAGAAACAAGATGTACCCATAAAAAATAATAAAATAAGACCTAGTCAAAGGATAGGGGGTCTCATCACGAGCCAGCCTATTAGGTCCATGGGTACCTAGTGGTATGACACTACTAGCAGCTGGTTACCACGCCAGGGTAGTGGCTCTTGTTTGCATGGCCAAGAGAAAGGGGGTCTCATCACGAGCCAACCTTCTCATTTCCGTGAAAGTGCTTGTGGGTAACATTGCCACCACTGGTCACCACGCTAGGGCAGTGTCCCCTGATTAGCTTCTTGAAAGAAAAAAGCAATAAAGAATAAAGAATAAAGAATAAAAGGCATGAATGGGCTTGGAAAGATTTGCATCCAGGATAGGTGCAACTCGCCTTCTACAAAGGCACCCACAGGTAAGCCTTGCATTTCCCTGCTATCACTGCACGCCTTGTCAGGACATCCCTTATCTACCTCATCCATTAACATGAATTGGATTTGATTTCTTCTGAAAACATCCCACATCCAGTGGACACTAGCCCAATAGGACACCCTGTCACTTCCTCCAAACTTGCCTTGCAGATCTGTATAATGTCTTTGAGCACTTGACTGAGTAAAAGGGGTTATATGCACATGTTTAATAAAATTGATGATTGGATGTGATTGACATTGCTATGATCCTTGTGACTTATGAGCCCGTGGAGGGCGTATTTGTTGATGTGCAGGATCATACCCGACGGATAGGTACCATATTTGACAGGTACACATGGGGAGATGATTAGTTCGGACCTCCATGGGGTTGAAGAGCCCACTAGATGGATGTTGAGACCCCAACAGGGGGCAGAGACAGGACAAAGGATTTTGCACCGGAGAAGAGGAGGACGTTCCACAGAGGCACCCTGGCAAAGCCTTACCAAGGGGGTTTGTGCCCTCTCCACTGGGACGTTGGCCTTGGAATGTCCATGATGTCACCTAGGATACCTATGACGTCATCCAACACTTATGGACGTTTTGGGAGGTAGTTGTGGCAGTTGTGGCAGCTTGGAGAAGCCCAAGGAGGGCTAACATTTTGCTCCAAAAGGCCAATGCTGCCCTAAAAAGGGCTAACGTCACCCTAGAAAGGGCATGACGTCTTTACTTTGCTTGATTAGGGTTTAATTTATGACATTTAATGTAAAACAGTATTATTTTGTATTTTGGCCTTGTCGGCCTTTTGGTGACCTAAAATTTAATTAAGGTCATTTGTACTGTATAAGTAAGAGAGAAAAACTCTCATTTTGGACATCATCTTTCACTCACACTTAGTGAGGTTTGAAATTTGCGCCCTCCTTTAGGGTTTGGCTGAAATTTTGATGTGTACTTGTTGAAGGAGGCTTTTTCTTGGTGGAAGGTTTACAACTAGGGTTTGGCTGTATGAATGCTTGATGGATGTAAGTGAATTTATGGAAATCCTTCTTTATTGAATAGTTATGGTATATTTTTTACTTGCATTTTGTTATTATAATTTGCTAGATTAAACCCTAGGGGACAAGCACATGTTGATGTCCTTGTTTCATGTCCCTACTAAGTTATGCTAAGAGCCATTTTAATTTTTTGAAGATAGATGTTAGAGCCTTGCCATATCAACACTCTACCTTTACTCTTCTAAGATAGTCGTCTTACTTTACCCCTTTGAGCTAAAGAAGGAGGAAAAAGCACTAAGGCCTAGGGTTTCTACACCTTAGTGAGCCTTTTTCCCCTAGGGTTTGATTGATGAAGCCTTACCTTAGCAACACTTCATCATCAAACTCTCTTGTCTTTAGCCCTACTATTTATTACTCAAGCTACCCATTTAAATTTTCCTTTTGAGCCAGAGAATGAGGAAGACGCACTAAGGCCTAGGTTTACTACACCTTAGTGAGCCATCTCCCCTAGGGTTTGATTGTTGAAGCCTTTCTTTAGCAACACTTCAAACATCAAACCCTCTTGTCTTTAGCTCTATCACTATCATTTCGCCCCTTCAACTTTTGCAGCCTTTTGACTCCATTTGCCCTAATAACGCACTGATCTAGACCTTCTATGTTTGAGTACTTTGATCACAACTTCTAAATACTCTTGAACAACCTTTAACTACTTCTAACCCTAGATTAGATTAACACTCACTAACCCTATTGCTGCTCTTATCTACTTGTGTTATACTTACACTTTGCAACATTTATTTTATCTTTAAAGCAATTGAACGATTGGCTAAGGCGTTGCTTCTAGTGTTGTTATATTGATGATAAATTGCCATTGATAATTGTGAAGCTTCTTTAGCCTTTATTGTGAAGTGAGATATTGTGTAATCATTGCTATTGTACAAACATTGATTTGCTTCATCAATATTGTCTATCAATTGCTTATATCAGAAGTCCTTGATTATATGAAGTACTAACCAACAAGTAATCTTGCACACATATAGTTTTCTTGTTGCTTTGTCTCAGGAAGGTACACTTCTGGTTACTTTTATCTTTATTGGCTATTGAGCCAGACTTTTTGATCAGTGGTGACTTGTGAGGGGGATAACTTTACTCATCCTTTTAAGCCTTTGCCTTCTCAAAACCCCAGGTCATCGTGGACGTCTCCCCTGGGCCTACCACCTTAAACAAAAAGAGCTATCCTATTGAGGTGACAGTGGTAGGATAGTCTCAGTTTCGCCATTTTGCCTTTCTTCCATCCTTCTTTTACTCCAACTACAAACTGTGCGATAACAAAGCCTTTCTCGAGTGCAGGGTAGGGACTGTATATTTGTGGTGGTCGACAGGCTGACCAAATTTGCACATTTCTTTGCCATACCCATGGACTACAAGGCCATACAGGTAGTAGAGTATTTTTTTAGGGAGGTATTCCGGTTGCATGGTTTACCCAGGCAGATTGTCAGTGATCGAGATGGACGCTTCATCAACGCATTTTGGCATGAGCTTTTCAGGTTGACAGGCACAGAGCTAGCTACGAGTACCAGCTACCACCCACAGATAGATGGACAGACAGAGATCATCAACAAATGGGTGGAGGGGTATCTGAGGAACTATGTGGGGGGACAACAACGCACATGGGTGAGATGGTTACACATGGGTGAGTATTGTTACAACAAAACTTACCATATGTCTATCAGGATGTCACCATTTAGGGCATTGTATGGATACGATGCACCCTCCTTTGTGGAGACTGTGTTTGGGGACAGCAGGGTTCCGGGGGCTAAAGACTGGGTGGAGGAGAGTCAGAGTATTCTGCAGGCACTGAGGGAGAACTTGCAGACGACTCAAAACCAACAGAAGATCTATGCAAACTGAGAGAGAGTCGAGCGCAGTTTTGAGGTAGGGGATTTGGTTTTTCTGCGATTATAGCCATACAGACAGTCCTCCTTGAAGAGGAGCGGAGCAGAGAAGCTGAAGCTGAAGTTTTATCGACCATACAGAGTCATTAGGAGGATAGGCGAGGTGGCATATGAGCTAGAGCTACTAGAGGGTAGCAAGATTCATAACGTCTTTCACGTCTCTTGCCTTAAAAAGGCCGTGGGACAACAGATTAGTATTTCAGAGGAGTTGCCACCCTTGGATGAGGAGGGTTAGTTGGAGCTAGTGCTGGAGGAGGTACTAGAGCAGAGAGAGTGCAGGTTGAGGAGCAGGGTCATTAGGGAGTGCTTGGTTAGATGGAGGGATTTTCCAGCGGAGGATGCCACATGGGAGGGAGAGCATATTTTGCAGCACACAGGATTGATGTTGCTTGAGGAAAAACAATCTCGAGAAGGCAGGACTGTGATGTCCCGTTCCCAAGAGTAGGCCAACAGGGAGTGACTTAGTAGTCTATGTGTTCCCGTAGACTATAGTTAGGCACAAACAAGGAACAAAGGGAGAAATAAGGGTGATTTGGTGGCTAAACGATGAATTAAGCCAAAAATCATAGGAAAAATCACTTAAGCCTAAGTCAACGAATCATTAGAACGAAAAGGTGCTAAAGGGGGACTTAATTAATTAATTACTCACCTTAGGGGGAAAAACGCCTAGCTTAAGTGAGGTCAATGGTGAATTAGATCAGGAAGAGTATAAAGGGAGGAATTCGACCTAATTCCTCATTATGTTATGTTATGATTTGATGTTGAGAGTTCCTAGAGGAGGAAGAGATTCAACTTCCACTGTTTTGTGGATTTCTGGAGGAAACCACCACCATTGATCGGTTTCGGTGTTGAGAGACACACCCTAACCCATCGGAGATACCATTTGGGTATTTCACCATGCTATTCAGGAGTATGCAGTTTGTAGTGTGCGCAGCTCAACTAGTGAGGGCACAAGGTTAGATAGAGGGTTTGTGTAGGTGCATGAGATCAGAGCTCGAATTGCAGTTTCCTTCCAACCTAGTTGAGATCCAGCCAGGGCGCACTGATTGAGCCACCTACCATCAGATTCAGACGGTGGAATCCTTTAGAGCGCATCATTCAGCCATCTAGGGCGCAACTCTTGTGGAAGGACAGTTGGGGTCATAGACGGAGCATCAGAGTAGATCTGGGGAAACTCTTCCAACTCATTTCCGCATTTGGCGGGGTGAACATTTCGAGTCCTATATCAGACGATTCCGTTGGTGGAATCATTTGGGCGCATCCAGAGAGCCCAGGAGGTGCGCAGACCCCCAAGGGACAAGATTCGGAGAATTAGAGGACAGATCTTCCATCCGTCAGTCACCAGGATCAGTCTAGAGGCCAGGGCGCTTTTATTGGGACAGTTTCCAGCTCATTTCGACGGGTATAGCCTTCCGGATGAGTTTCCCAGTTTGTAGCGGTTACCGTGCTTTTTTGGAACCGTCGATTTTGCCGATCTATCCGTGCATGCATCAGATTTGCCTTCATCTTTTGATCACAGGTATTTTATGTTATTTTCTTGTATTCCAGTGACGATCTATGAGATCTAGCTGATGACTATCTTCTATATTTCCAATATTTCATTGTATTTCCCTGCTTAAATCTCATAATACATATTATTGGATGGTTTTTGTTCCTTATCTCCGCATGCATCATATTTATACTGTTTAAACCATAATGTATAACATGCACATACAACAACCACAAAACATCTCAAGCACATAACTAAAACGCATCCAGAAACCCCCAGAGTATCAGATCTGAAGATAAAACGCATCCAAAAAGTCCTAGAGTATCAGATCTGTGAGATAGAACACTAGATCCGTAGTAGATATCTAGATCAGCTGGATCAGGGATATTTCAGATTTCAGATCTGGAAATTTTCCATTTCACCCACTTAAAACCTCTAAATATTTTTGTTCTTTATTTCTGTACATTTCCATACTTCTCTTGGCATTCTAACATACTTGAATAGAACATTTAAACAAATTATAATTGCTGACTTTTACATAGAAAATTTATGGTTTGTTCTAACAGAAATTTTCCCAAGATTTTGGTCTTTTTGCAGCTTTTCTAGCAAGTTTTGCTTTCTGATTTGTTGCAGCTTTGAACCAATAAGGAGGTGCTACAGCCCATTTGGGGCCATAAAACGTCCAAGAGTAACCTCCTAAGCTAGGGTATTGAATACCCTCTTCTTCCTCTACTTTCTCACATTGTAAGCAAGCCCCAAGAGAGTCTTTAGGGCTTGCATTTCTCAAGTTTATTTAAATTTCTGCAATTTTTTTATTTATTGTGCCTACACCTAGCAAAGAGGATTGGCTTTGCCACCCATGCTATATCGTGAGGCTAGTTTAGCTTGTTAGATAGTTCCATGGTTTATGTTTCATGCTTCTAGTTCTTTTCCTTTCAAGTTCATGTGAATATCTAACTAGTTAGAAGCATCTCTTTACCTTGCTTAAGCCCTTGGAGGAATTTTCTTTTTCTTGTACATTTTATTTAAGCACTTGTTATTTCATTTTCTCAAGCTTTTAGCACAAGTAATTTTTAATTGCCTAATCAATTTACTTTAGGCTCTAGGGGAATCAATTTACTTAGCTTAATTAGACCACCCATTACTGATACAACTTTAGCCACCAAAAAGGAGGCTTGTGGAGGTGACTTGGGGTGCTAGATCAAGGATGATCTCACGGCACTAGGGTAAGGCCTTGTTTGCCTTGCTTCTTGAGCACCCAACAGTCCTTTTGGCCAAAGCGGTAGGAGTATTGGGGTAGTCACCTAGCCTAGGAATGCAACTTAATTAATTTCAAATCTAAAACTTAGCGGTAGGAGTATTGGGGTAGTCACCTAGCCTAGGAGTATTTGTTTTTTTTGTTCAAGAACTAACCAGGGGACACTGCCTTAGCATGGTGACCAGAGATGACAACGTTACCCACAAGTACTTTCACAGAGATGAGAAGGTTGGCTCGTGATGAGACCCCCTTTCCCTTGGCCATGCAACCAAAGGTCACTGCCCTGGCGTGGTAACCAGATGGTGGAAATGTCATACTGTTAGGTACCCATGGACCTAATAGGCTGGCTCATAATGAGATCCCCTATCCTTTGAGTAGGTCTTGTTTTGTTATTTTCTGGGTCCCTCTTGTTTCTTGTTGAGAGGCTTTTTACTGCCTTCTCGGGGATCCCTGGGCGAAGCATCTCGAGGTTTTATTTCTAGGCTTTTTTCTTTTACCAGCTGCTTTCACCTTCTGGGCCTTTAGCCCCTTCTTCCCACGAGATAAGGTGCAATCCTGTAAATAGGTCAACCCACTGCCTGGACAAGGGGAGTGGGATAAATGAGCGGTAGATAAGATGAAACAGTGGTGCTATGATGGGAGCGGACGATGGCTTTTCAGAAATTCCCCCAGTGGCAAACCAAGACCTATGGGCACAGGCTTGCTAGGGCACCCTGTCAATTTTCCCAAGCATGGTCAAGTGGGCTAATGTAAGATCCAAGCAGTTGTTAGAGATAAAAGGAATCCGATCCATATATTTAAAGGTTTCAATGATCAAAAGTGACACATACCATGATACCTGGACCAATTACCTCATGGAGCAGGAACTTCTTCTGATACAGGATCAAGTCAATGGTGATGGATGCTGCTGCTGCTAACAAGACAAGGATGATGAATGAAGAAAAGGTGGGCCCTCCAGGGCCATGCTCAAGTCAATCCTGCTTCTCGGTACTGCATGTCTAGGACCTGTGGGCCTCGAGACATGGTCTCCTAGTTATCCCTAAAAAGTGGGGATAACAAGTTGTGCACTAGTGCCCGTGGAGGCTTCTCTTTCAAGTTTCATCTTTCATCTCTTGAGTTGCGCACTTGTGCCTGTTATCCCCCAATTTAGGAATAACTAAGGAGATTGTATCTCAAGGCCCACAGGTCCTAGACATGGAGTACCGAGAGCCAGATCGACTTGAGCATGGCCCTGAAGGGCCCATCTTTTCTTTCTTCAGTGCCTCCACTTTGTCAGCAACAACATCATCCATCACCTCGGCTTGGTCCTGTAGTAGAAATGGATCTTGCTCCATGAGGTAATGAGTCCGGGTATCATGGTATGTGTCACTCCGATCCTCAAAAACTTTGAATATGTGCATTTAATTCTTTTTGTTTCTAACGAGTGGTTGGATCTTATGCCTATCCACTTGACCATATCTGGGGGGAATGACACGATGCCCTAGTAAGCTTGTGCCCATAGGTTTTGAGTTGCCACTGGGGGGATTCATGAGAAGCCATCGTCTGCTCCCACCATACTTACCACCTTCCATCTTTCTCCCGCTGATCCATCCCATTACACTAGTCCGGGCATTGGGTTGGCCAAATATTTAAGGGTTGTACCTTACCTTGTGGGAAGAAGGGGCTAAAGGCCCAGAGGGTAAAAGCAGCTGGAAAAAGATAGAAGCCAAAGAACGAAACCTCGAGATGCTTCGTCCAAGGATCCCC
Source organism: Picea mariana (assembly GCA_032191745.1). Taxonomy (NCBI): domain Eukaryota; kingdom Viridiplantae; phylum Streptophyta; class Pinopsida; order Pinales; family Pinaceae; genus Picea; species Picea mariana. Next base: position 158,454 of record JASDQU010739650.1, read on the forward strand.
GAGAAAGCAGTAAAAGGCTTCTCAGTAAGAAATAGAGGTACCCATAAAAATAATAAAACAAGACCTAGTTAGAGGATAGGGGGTCTCATCACGAGCCGACCTATTATGTCCATGGGCATGTAGCGGTATGACACTACCAGCAGTTGGTCACCACGCTAGGGTAGTGTCTCTTGGTCGCATAGCCAAGAGAAAGGGGGTCTCATCACGAGCCAGCCTTCTCATTTCCGTGAAATGCTTGTGGGTAACATTGCCACCATTGGTCACCACGCCAAGGCAATGTCTCTTGACTAGCTTCTTGAAAGAAAAAGCAATAACAATAAAGATAAAAGGCATGAATGGGCTTGGAAACATTTTCATCCATGTAAGGTGCAACTCACCCTCTACAGAGGCACCCACAGGTAAGCCATGCATTTCCCTGCTATCACTGCACCCCTTGTCCAGACATGCCTTACCACCTCATCCACTAACATGGCTCGGATTTGATTTCTCCCGGAAACACCCCACATCCAGTGAGCATTAGCCCAATAGGACACCCTGTCATTTCCTTCAAACTTGGCTTGTAGATTAGTATAATGTCTTTGAGCACTTGTTCAGGTAAAAGAGGTTTTATGCACATGTTTAATAAACTTGATGATTAGATGTGATTGACATTGCTATGATCCCTGTGACTTATGAGCCCATGGAGGGCGTATCTGTTGATGTGCAGGACCATACCCGATGGACAGGTACACATGGGGAGATGATTAGTTCGGACCTCCATGGGGCTGCAAGCCCATCAGATGGATGCTGGGACCCCAGTAGGGGGTAGAAACAGATCAGAGGGTTTGCATCGGAGAAGAGGAGGATGTTCCACCAGAGGCAGCTTAGCAGACCTGTACCTAGGGGGGTTGTGCTCTTTCCACTTGGATGTTGGCCTTGGAAGGCCCATGACGTCACCCAGGACATTCATGACATCATCCAACACTTGTGGCATGTGTGGCATGTTTCGGAGGCTCAAGGAGGCCTAACGTTTTGCTCTAGGAGGCCAACATTTCCCTAGAAGGGGCTAATGTCACCCTAAAAGGGCACAGCGTCTTCATCTTTGCTTGATTTAGGGTTTGATTTGACATTTAATGTAAAAACAATATTATTATGTATTTTTGTCCTTGTCGGCCTTTTGTGACCTAAAATTAAATTAATGTCATTGGTATGGTATAAGTAAGAGAGCTAAAACTCTCTTTTATTCATGATCTTTCACTCACACTTCTGTGAGGTCTGAAATCCCTCCTTTAGGGTTTTGGCTGAAAGTCTAGTGTGCACTTGTTGAAGGAGGCTTATTTTGGCTACTTTTGGCATTTTCTTGGTGGAAGGTTTACAACTAGGGTTTGGCTTGATGAATGCTTGGTAAATGTAAGTGAATTTCTGAAATCCTTCCTTTACATGAATGGTTATGGTATTTTTACTTGCATTTTGTTAATGAAATTGCTGGAATAAACCCTAGGAAATAAGCACATGTTGGTGTCCTTATTTTAATTTCCTTCTAGATCATGCCAATGTGCCATTTTTGGTGTTGAAGACATTGCTAGGGCCTTGCCATTGCAACAACCTACCCTTGTATCTCACCTTAGCCGTGTTTACTTTGTCATTGAGCTAAAGAAGGAGGAAAACACACTAAGGCCTAGGGTTACTACACCTTAGTGAGCCGTTTTCCCCTAGGGTTTGATGGTTGAAGCCTTGGCTTACCAACACTTCACCATCAAATTCTCTTGTCTTTAGCCCTAGTATTATCATTTTGTTCCTTCAACTCTTGCTGCTACTTGTTGATTCCATTTTCCCTATGAATGCACTAATCTAAGACCTTTATGCTTGAGTGCCTTGATCACAAACTTCAAACATCCAATACCTTTGAACAATTACTAATACGTTCTAACCCTAACCTACTAACCCTATTGCTGCCATTATCCATTCTTAGCCTAGATGTAAGGATCTCACACGAGATATTGTTATTTTATTGTAAAGGAAGTTGAGCAACACTCTATATATAGAGGTTCCCTTCCTCATTATCACTCATGGTTGGATTTTTGGAGCTTCCACTCCTTGGAGCTTGATTAACATATCTTTCTTGGAGCATATGGTTGTGTAAAGGGTTCTCTCTTTGTGGATGATTGTTGTCAATTTCTGAAGCTTCTCTACCTTGGTCATTATTTGGTGCATAAGGATTAATGTGAAATGCTAAAGCCTTCATGATCGATCCATTTGAGGGGTAAGTTTACCACTTGGAAGAAAGATGTTATAGGGTTTCCTTCCTTCCTTCTTCCTGTTGGTTTGGTGATTATTTGGTGCCATGCTTTGTTCTTCCTTGTGGATCCCTAGCAAAATTTTTAAGTAAATTTGTCAGGCCATAGTTGATCTTCTTGGTGAAGGTTTTTCCATTAAGGTTCCCTTCTTATAGATCTTGATATCCATTGTTAATCTTGATTGGGTGAAGGATTATTCTTCCATTTGGTTCTAATCTCTAAGCCCTAATACTCAAATGAAATAAGCTAATTCTTGAGAGAGTTTCTTCTTGATCTCATAGGCCATTTGATTCACCTTGACTCTATTGTCCCTTGTCGGATTTGGCACTGATCTCTACTTTCTTCCATCACCTATATTTAAAACTGTAAATACCCCAAAACTCCATTTACTAAGACTACTCTCAACTTCACCTTTTGCCTCATCGCTTGGTCATAGTAATTCTCCTAGGGATATCCCCCTTGAGCTGGAGGAGAGCTGGCCTAAAGTGAATAGGATAGGTCACTGAGGTAACAAGGGTGGCCGTTCAAACAATTGCCCCTTGAGTTGTACCTTGTGGATTACGGATTTTGTCATTTAGTACAATTTGAGCAGTAACATGCTCAACTGATAGTTGTGTCACTTGCATGAACAATTATACATCAGTGACTGTGCCCCCCCCCCCCACACGAGAGACCACGAAGCCACCTTGTCCCAATACTGTCCAATCCCGACGTAGAGGGACAACCACCTTTCCTTGTTCCCACCACAGAGCTTGTGGATAGATGCCCATCATGAAGTTTCTTTCCTCTTGAAGGGATTCATCCACCTTGGAATTTAGCAGAGGTACAACAAGGGCTTCCCAACATCTCCCCTTAGGAGAGTACAACCGAGTCCTCCCAATGCTAGCCATTATATAGAGAACATTGTTAGGGTCAACATTAGCACATTTATGGTGGTGGATGATGATGGATCCTCTTTTCATTCAAATGCTAGTCAAGATGTTTCTGTCCCTCACCTCCATAGTCTTTGCTTTAGAGAGGACTTGTCGTGGTGCAACATTGTCACTCGAAGGAAATTTTCTCTTGGAGTATTATCTATTATCTATTTCACTTTCTAGGGTTACTCTCTTGGGTTCCCTCCCTTTTCTATTTTATTATCTACTCTTTCTTTCTTTCATCTTAGATTTTAGAACTGCTTGGTAGATGCTATAGGCACCTCTTATTGCTGTTGCCAAATGTTGTTCTCCTAGTCCCATTGACATATTTTGGTCATTCATGGACATTAATATATTTTCATTTAATTTCTTCTTGGGCACCCTCGTAAAGTATTTCCTTCTAAAGCTTGTGAGGAATAGAATCCTATTATTAGTGATCATCATTTGTTACTAAACTTGGCTTCTACAATGTGCTTCATTGTCGAATTTAGACAAAATCCGAATTAAAATAGTTTATGCTCTAGTTTGTCTTGCTGTTGCTTTGCAGTTATTTTATCTTTGTATAGACTCAAACTGATTCCATTAGCTCATCAAACTATTGGACAAGGTGCTCTATTTTGGAGTCTTTTCTTGTCACATGAAGGGTCATCCTCTCTTGTTTTTTGTTGAGAAATGCTGTATATATTACTTCATAGATCAAATAGCTACATTATGGAACATGGAGGATTACAAAAAACAAACAGCAAGGGTACCCTAAAAGGTGAGGGTAAGGGCTTTTAGAGTCCCCCTCTCTTTTGTTAACATTAATATCTATGGATGTTTTCTTGTATGTGTTTTTATAGATCTAACATTTTCAAGGCGTGTTTCTTGTATTTGTTTACAGCAACGGCCAACACATGTTCCAAAGTTCGGGGATTGGAATACTGATCAAGATGTTCCTTACACATCTGTTTTTGAGAATGCCCGTGTTGGTAAAGGTGCAGGTGGGAAGATTATTAATCCCAATGATCCTGAAGAAAATCCCACTGGCTTTGCACCAGTTGTCCAGAGAAACAATATTGCAGCACAGCTGCCCAGGAAAAATTCTGATCCCGAGGACAGCATTCCAGGTAGATCACACACTCCTCCTAGGAGAGGAAATAATTCAGAACTAAATGGTACACATGTAGCAAAGCCTCGACATGAAAAACGGTCTAGCAGGGAAGATGGAGGTATCAGATACCATGTTGAATCACCAGCTCGTGGTCGAAGAGGATTGGGGGAATCACCTGGTCACCAGTATGCAAACACTAACAATTTACAAAAACGGGAAAGTGGTACTGGGGAGCATCACTATCAGGGTCAGAATCAATCTCCAGCACATCACTTATATCAAGGACTTGGGAACAAACCTGGAGCAGGGGCCATGTTTCCACCGTCAACAACTGGGCAAAAGTCACAGGGTGGAAACATACGAGCCAATGAAACTGTAAGTATTTCATAGTTTTTCCTTCTTGTCAATTGGTTTCAGTCAAAACTGACATAATTTAAATTTCAACTACTCTGGATAGAATTTATAAAGTTAGAATACCTATAAGAGAATAGTTCCAAACGTCTATATTTTTGCAGGTAAGTATTTGCAATAGAAATAAGCCAAAGTTTTGGGAAACTTTCTAATTATTCACTGGATAAAGTGATAAATAACACTGGAAAAGGGCATTATTTTTTGTTTGTGGTTTGAATAGCCATGATCATTGGATTGATAGATATTCTATTATTTGCCTAAACAGAATAATTTATTATATTTAATTTTATGAATATACTCCCAATTTGTGGTGTCTAGGGCCGAGGTATATTATTACTGTCATGCATATTATAGAAATCAAGCCATGAAATTACATGCTTTGTGGAGAATAGGTGTGCAAAATTTGTTAGCATCCTGCAGGCCATGAATACAAAGCTTAGGCACTTATGAACCAAGTCTGAACACTGCCGGTTTGAGAAACTATTAATGGCATAGGTTGAATAAAATAAAGGTCCTTCCATTTGTAACGTTTGAAATTAAAAATTTTAAGTTGATGAGGACATTCCTCACCATCTATTGTTCAAACTCATTATTCTAAAAATTCAGATGATTTGGCACCTTCTGTAAGACAATATAGGTCTTTGTGAAACCTTCTTAAGTTAGGCACCACCGGGGCCTAATTTTGCATCAGAATCTGTGCTATGGATATTTGTCATTCCTAGACTTCTAGGAAAACATTAAATATATCTGCATATCATCTGACAGGGGTGAGTGGATTTTGGCAGCGTTTGGTTAGGCAGATTCTTGCCTGAAGCAAATTGATTGAGCACTATAAATATTTGTTACAAGGATCATGGTATTAACATAAGATTTCATGAAGCAATAACTCTCATCGAGGAACAACTCTATATTTCATTGATGTAATGGTTATTCAACATGCTGCAGCCTGGCAAAGGTGCACCTCTCCCTAATTTTGGTGCCTGGAATGAGAGCAACCCTGCATCTGCTGATGGATATACATATATATTTAACAAAGCAAGGGAAGAAAAGCTGACAAGAGGAACAACCAAAATTCCAACAATACCACCGGAAACTCCACCTCATGATATTGGTAACAAGCAAGCAAATGTTCCATCCCGAAATTCATTGGTAAGTAGTTTTAAACAAGTTAGGTTGTATCTATAGCAAAGTTGATCATTTTCATTTGGGGTTTCTGAAAGTTGATCATGTTTATGTGCATGTAGTTTTGGTGTTGCTTCAAACCAAGAGCTACTGAATGAGTAAATGATGTTCGCCATCAGATCTGCACTTCTGACTGCTCTTCTAAAGAATGTCAACAATTGTCGTGATTACTGGCATTTTATGTTCCAGATCCAGCAGTTTATCCTCTATCTTCACACATGTGAAATATGTGCAATCTGACATCAATTCATCTTTTCCAGACTGGTGCATATACACCTTTTCAGACTGGTGCATATACACCTTTTCTGGTAATTGTTACATTTCTATGCCTCACAGGATGTTTGGACTTCTTTACTGATATTGACGTGTGAAATTTAGCTTGAAAGTTCTTTTTTTCTCGGAAGAGTGAATATGGAATTGACTGACAGAAGTAACCATTGCATCAATGCTAAGGCTTTCAAACTACTTTTTGAACTAGAGTTCGATTCTCTGGTCGACTTTGAGTTCTCTTATTGTGATGTAATTTCTGTTGAGCCTACCTTGTGACTGGCAATACTCTACATTTTATTTGATCTGATTCTTTAGTAAGTTGTGTAAGAAGCAAATACATTTTGTTCTTCGAAAATTAATGAATCTCGGAGATTTAGTTTCAATTCTAATAAAGGAACAAGTGGTATTACCCTATGTTGTGATATTATTAGCAGGCAAAGTCACCAAGATATTAAAGAAATTTTGTCTTGTTAGCTCTCAAACTCTAACAAACTCTACCCTAGAAGGAAAAGTCCTAACCTCAAAAGGAGAGCCTAGAGGTACAACAGGCAAGCTACCCACTATCACCTCGTAGCCTTGCCCCACACTTCAAACTAAAGAAGTTAAACTACCCTATCCTAGGGGGGAATGCCTAAAGTTCAATCCAAGCTAAATCGTGTAGGAGTGTGAGTATTGATTAACTTAGATTGATCAAGATTATTAACCAAACAACCCAAATTGCTTAGAGATGAGAAAAGTAGAGTATACAAAGTGTTTGCTTGATTAATAAGAGTCCAACACAAGTTTGTTAAGTGAATCACCATTAATCATCGTGCTTGTGTCATGCTACAAAACAATGAAAAGTATATGGAAAACAAGTTAACCAATTTGCTTAGCATTCACATTCATATGCTTTCATGAGTAACAAGGAGATTTGAATAAAAAACAATGTGAAAGTGCCAACATATTTACATCCACCATTCAACCATATGGAGTAAGTGTCATGAACAATAGCATCCATCAGATTCATCTTGTAAAAATTATGATAATGTAACCAACAAGATGTCATGGAAGGTGGGTCATTCATTAAACCTTCTAACCATATCTAGAAAGTTCATTATCGAGTGTTGAAAACATATAGATGTAATCAGATTTAGGAGACTTAGTAACCATTCACTTAAATAGATTTAGGACATGTCATTCAATGAGGTTACATGGAAATTATTAAATGAAGTACTCCTTAATCTACTGTTATTATATATCAGATATAGAACATCAAGATATTAGATCAAATTTCAGAGGAACATGAGTATTCCAATCAATTAGTTGTACCAAATTTTTTCATAAAATTATGAGTCCTAAACATGTAATCAAATCAACACATACATGAAATGACAGCCCAGTAATGAGATTAGAATAAGAATATACCACCATGTAATTAATAGAAGAGATCCCAAACTTGAAGTATCAGCAAAATGCTCAAGCTTTAGTGTGAAGTTTAGGGTGTTTTAGCTTAATTAAGTGGACTGTTTAATAAATTTAAGTGTTGTAACATGTATATCAGTAGTGAATAAGAGAGACGTCTAGCTTTAATATGTATCAAACAATGTGGATTAAACTAGAGAGCCGTCTAGCTTTAATATGTATCAAACAATGTGGATTAAACTTGCACATGCTTATTGTCAATGTAGAATCAATGCCAAACACGTTTAACCTTGTATTAAAGGAACTTAGCCAAGCATGAGTTAAAGAAAACTTTAAAACCCTTGTGCCATATGATTTATTTATGTATTTCCAACATTGAGATTTGTGACATAAACTCAAAGGAATATTGGAAGATCTTATCACATTAGAGTTTATTTCGAAGGGATGGTTAGATTTACAAAGTAGCAAGCTAAACTTAAGATCTAGAACCAAACATTTTAGTTAGCTAAGCTAGCTTATTTATGCCAACTTTGAATGGATAAAACATGAAGTAATTGGTTAGCACATTTGAGATCTAAGCTAAACAAGATTCAACAATTAAAGTCAAACTTAGATCTATCAATCTAACTCAAAAAAAAATATTCTTCAAAGAAGCTTAGATTGCTTGTACAAGTTTTGAAAAAGAAAAAGGAAAAATTTAAATTGAGATGGAGGGGAAGATATAAGAAAATTGATTGCTACCATTGGGCATGGAGTCCTAGCCATTATTTGGCAATATCCTCTTCGACAAATTTGAAGTCCCCCAACATCAAAAGATTGCCAGAAGAGCATCAAGCTATAGATGATGAAACTACAAGGCTTAAAGGGAGATTAACTCAAACAAAATCAACCCAAGTATCACAAAAGAAATTCTACACTAGACCTATTGTAAAGAAGCAAAACCCTAGGATATTCATTTTTAATACAATAGAGATATAACTTAAAATTCAATGAAGAAAGAAAATAAAATTAAATCATATCTCTGCATCATCTTTCACTGTAATAGCTCCTACCTCATTAATATTATAAATTCGAAGTCTCTTTATAAAACCCTAGAATATTACTCAAAAGAATGAAGAACTCACACACAAGTAGTAGGAAGTTATTCCACTTTATTTCCAGCAATGCCAAATGAGAGTGACGACCTCTTTAAATAGGTAGAGGCTTTCTCAAAACCATACATAGAAAAATATGAGCTACAATGAAACCATATGCTCATACCATGTGCCAGGATAAAACCATGGGCCATGTTATCGCACGAGTTGTAGGTTGGGCAATGTCCGACCCAACCACCAAGTGGCGACAACTAAGGGACACTATATCCAATGTCACCTCGATATAGGTCTCACGCTTCAAGGGTGATTAAGTCACTCTAGGGAGGGGATCACGATGACCCTGGGGGGATTAAGACAGATGGAAGAGAAGTATCCCCCTAAAGGTCAAAGTTGCTAAGTGGAAGATGGCTTTCATGACTTGTCTCCGGGTGGTTTAAGGTTGTCAAGTTTTTGGGGTACCTACAAAACTGTTTGTACCTGTCCGAGACACAAGAAAGGCCAAGCTTGCATATAGTATGTTAGTTGGACAAGTAAGTTAAGCTTGTTGTCCCTACCTTGCAGCTATTAGTATCAATATATATCAACAATATAAATCAATGACAATGGCTGCAAAAATTGCTTCAATTGACACAACATTTTACTCAAGTATAGCTCTCAACAATGACAATGTTAATGAGTAAGTTATTTAAAAAATGAAGCAACGAAAAGGGTTCTTTTAACAGAGATAGTAAGCCCACAATGTTGTTGTTATAGAAGAAATAAACGATGATACTAGATCAATGAAAATTATGTGAGATAGAAAGCACAATAACCAATGATTAAACTCACAATGATTAACCCAACTCTAGAGCATTTAAAGACTGATTTTCTGCAGGTAAACAATGAATTTTATGACAACCTTATGGTTGTAACTTTAAATAGATACCACATTAAGAATACTTCAACAAAACCAACAACCAAGTGCACCATTCAATAGATGTTTTCAAGGCAAGCATATTTGACTATTTATTTGTTGATTTTGACCAAGTATAGGCAAAGTTATGGTTGAAAGAGGGTTTGAAGAGCTGTTTTAGGACAACATACCTAGTTTTATGACAACAAACTTTCCACCCCACAATTTTTTTTCCCTATAGGGCAAAAGGTGCGCCCTAGCAAGGAGAACGCACCCAACCAATCAAATCTCAGAAAGGACAAGATTTCACGTACCCCAAGGCAACAATTTATTTCTCCAATGCAGCAAGTGATGACTAGTGCCTTTAATGATTGGGTTAATGGAGTCAAGAAAAGAATAAGATAGAGGTACTACCTCCTTGGGGGTGTAAATTCTCTTACTCCCCAAGGCAAGTATCTCTAGCTAGCGTTTAGACTAAGAGGGTGTACGCAGTTATACTTCTCTTAGAAAACCCTTATTAAATCAACAATATATAAGCAAAATTATGATGGAGACTGAGGTGGGGGTGTATGCCCTTATACTTCCCACCTAGCTCTAGAAAAATAACCTTGAATTGAAACACAAATGCTAATACAAAGTATATTTTCTTACCAATTCAAGGAGAGATGCTAAGACAAACCACCACAATAGCAAGAGAAAAGCCTTCCAAGGTCAACGCATTACTTCCACCAACCAATAACCAAGAAAATATATCCATACACAAGAGCACAAGACAAAAGTAACCAAAGATAGCGAAAATTTCAGTCCAAGGCCTCTCAAAATGGGAGAGATATGATTTAAAATGAGATATTATGATCTCTACATATACAAAATGTCATTCACATAGTTTGTCCACATAATTTTAGGGTAAACCACAAGATTATGGGTGAACAACCCTAATCTTACCCCTTTACAAATAATAATAAACAATTCATTCTAATTTTTACGTTTTGCACAAATGAAAACCCTAAAGTAAGATGTCACTCTTTTAGGAGGTGTTGTCGCCTTTATACACACCTGGGTAACATGGAATAAATCTTCAATCCACTTGGTGTGTCTTTGGGGGCAAGTTAGAGTTAAGGTGTTGTCACCTAATTCTCAACTCCTTTGTCTAGGCCAACTCCTAGCGAAGCCAAGGGAGGTAGTCCCTAAAGAAAATAATCTAAGGCTTGAACTAATCTAAGTACAAGAAATAAATATAGGAGTTTATTGCAAAAGACAAAATGTAAAGTAAATCTACTCTAAGAGCATATATCAATCAACCACCACAATATACTTAAAGAAGTACTTGCATGAAAATGATACTTAAGATAACACGATGCAAGTAAATAAGGAAATACTTCAAGATTAAATATAAATGCTTGAGAAAATAAAGTACTTGAAGCAAATGGCTTTGTAAAGTGTGTAATGAGACCAATGCCTTAAAATTATCGTGGACAGTTGTTGATCGCGTGTTTTATTAGATTGTCTTTTGAAGGTAAATTAATTAGATAAATTTTATTTGCAAAAATAAAGTGTTTGTGAGCTAATCTAGATTTGTCCCTTCAGAGAATATCCCTAGAGTGGAGGTTGAGCTTGCCAAATATCCAATAGGGAGAGTATCTCTCTGATTTTTCACACAGTCTCAAGAGAATGTGGGAGATTCGCCAGGGAGAATCTAGATCTCAAAGTTCCCGTCATATTTCTTACACAAACTCTCTTATGTTTCCACTGAAGAAATACTTCTTAAGGATTTCCCTATTAATCTATTTGCATTGACCAACCTAGAGTGTATGGAACTTACTCCCAGAAGATCGAGACAAGCTCACAACTGAAAGGGTCAAGAACAACACTGAGAGATGGGGGGGAATGTTTATTTTAAGCAATAAAGTAAAAAGATGAAAGGGAAATGTTTTATAATTACTAAGTCTTCATTGACCAACCTCTTGCAAGGAGCTGAGGAGACAGTTTATTTTCCAACTTAAAATTGCAGAAAGAAAAGTTGCATAAAATGAAATATAATCTAGCAATACAAGTATTACTTGTCAAATTGAAATCTAATCTATGTGATGATTGTAGTGCTTTGTGATGAATTAAAGGATTAATTTTAGCTTATGCTTAGGTGTGAAAATTGATTCTAAGCTAAAATTGCAGAAATGACACAATCACCAAAAACATTGTTTCCCCTAGGGGGGATGAAGATTGGGAGCTTGTATCCCCACTGATTTTATTAATGAATTTACAAATCTATTTTTTGGAATGACTTGTGACCATTCATTAGGGGGGTCACTAGTGTTTACAAGGTTTTATAAACTTTTATTGAAGAAAGGAGGGGGTTCCTGGATGCTCCAAATCCACCCAAAATAGACAGAGTTTCCTCTTATATGTTTGCCAACCTGCACAAAACATCAAGCAAACAATGACAAAAGATGACCAAAAACACTTTGGAAGTGTCTTTGGTTATTAGTAGAAAACCCAAAATAAATCTAAGTTAAAATCTATGATAAATGAGCAAAAGGAACTAAGGAAAGCAAGCTAAAAAGCTTGTTTCCTTAGGGTCTTTTATGGTTGTTATAAAACACAAAATTAAAAGAACTTAACTTGCTAGATATGAAAGCTAAAGCATAAAATCAAAGATCTCTTTTAAAGCCTTTAAATTTGACTAAGTTTTAACTTGCAAAAGAGACTTTTCCTATTGCTAGATCTTGCTTAAAAGATAGATAATTTGAAACTAATCTAAGATCTAAACAAGAGCTTATAAAAATGTGATATATGTTGATATTATGGTAGCCGCAAGAGGTATTTACCTCCACGTGTAAACCTGGTGAGAATAGAATATTCCGGGAAGCAAGAAGAAACCCTAATGAGTTGGCTAATAACCCTAGAAGACATGTCGACTCAAGAAGATAACTTGTATTAGGTTATTAACCTCTAAGAGAAGAAGTCGGCCAGAAGAAATAATATATACTGAACAGACAGATACCCAGAATGAGAAGTCGGCCCAGGCAGTTAGCCAGAATCAGTATAAATACAGGAGGTCAGTCTTCATTCTGGCAGGCAGTCTCAGAATTGTAGAGAAACAACTTGTGCGCACTGCAGTGCCCAGTCTTGTGCACAGGTTTGAGGAGAGCTGCCATTGCAGCTGCTGCAGCTAGTAGATCACGTTTGGCTTGGACTATCTTTTGGCTAGGGTTTGGACTATCTGATCAACTCTTGTTGATGCACTATCCTTGGGGAAAGGTGCACTACCCTTTGTTTGGCTATCTAGCCTAGGGTTTCCTTCAGAATGATTCTCTATCAAGGTTAAGGTGCTCAGAGGGTGGCTTCGGCCTATGGTTGGGTGACAATAGTATTGTCAATGGTAAAATGAGCAGAATTCTACATATTCTAACAAGTTATGGGCCCACACCTCCTTCATTCAGTCTAACTGCTGCAAGGAAACTTAGCCGTAAGAATATTAAGCTCGTTGAAAGAACTGCCGCTAGGGTTTCTAGCAGAAGCAGTCACCATAGCACTGCCGCTAGGGTTACTAGTAGGTGCAGTTGCAGAAACCCTAATCCTCTTGTTGAGGCACCTTAAATGAAGGGATTGACCTAATCTCTGGATGGTTGGGTGACAATNCTTAGCCGTAAGAATATTAAGCTCGTTGAAAGAACTGCCGCTAGGGTTTCTAGCAGAAGCAGTCACCATAGCACTGCCGCTAGGGTTACTAGTAGGTGCAGTTGCAGAAACCCTAATCCTCTTGTTGAGGCACCTTAAATGAAGGGATTGACCTAATCTCTCGATCGATCAGTGCGCCTTAGCCTAGCGCATCTCCTGGTACTCTCAGAAAGCCAAGACGTGAAGTTTGAGCTTTTGGTCAAATCTAGGGTTGACCAAGTCAAAGCAGCCATGACTTACTCTATGAAGTTAGAGAACAAGTTAGATGGAGCTTCTAACTTCAGAGCATGGAAGACAAGGATTGACCTCATCCTTGCCAAGAATAAAGTGATGGATATCGTGAAACCAGAGTTTGAAGAAGGGAAAGAGAAGGAACCACATAACCTTGCAGTCATGGAGAAGTTCAAAGACGGTGAAATCAATGCTATGAGTATCATAGTGGATTCTATAAAAGACCACTTGATACCCTACATCTCCCATCTTGACTCATCAAAGAAGATGTACAATGCTCTAATAAACCTCTTCTCAGTCAGAAACATTGGACAAGTAATGAGTCTGAAGAATGAGCTCCGTGACATGAAGATGAATGATGATGACAACATAACATCATACTTTGTGTGAATGTCTCAGTTAAGAGATCAACTACAAGCTATTGAAGAGACAATTTCAGAGAAGGAATTGGTAAACATAGTACTCAATGGTCTTCCCAAGACATGGGATGCATTTTACGCAAGCATGAACACAAGGAAGGAGTATCCTACATTTGAATAACTTTGGACTTGCTGTGCTCAAGAAGAATCCAGGATCAGTGCAAAAGAGAACCCCAAAAGAAGTACGATGATCAAGCCTTCATAGCAAGATTCAAGAATTTCAGGAACAAAAGGAAGTTTGGTTCAAGGAGGAAGCCAAATAAAGTGAAAGATATTTCAGAAGTACAATGCTTCAACTGTCGAAAGTATGGTCACTACAAGAATCATTGTTCCGAGCTAGAGAAAAGGAAGGAGAAACAAGAAGCATCAGTTGCCGAAGAAAAGGAACCCACAAAGAAGACTAAGAAGGATGAAAGGGACTTATTCTTCTGAAGGTAACAATATTCTTCTTAGTTCTTGTACATATCTTGTTTGTATAAGTCTCTGTACATATCTTGTATATCTATCTCTTAAAAATATGTTCCAAGAAGAACTGTATCTATGGAAGAACAACAAGATAATGATTTCTATCACTATACAAGAAAGGATGAAATATATCAAACAAATCTTGTGGAAGCTATTACAAGATAAACCAAAATCAAAATCAATCTTGAAGAAACCTAGAAGAAAGAAGTCAACAATCAAGAGAAATTTGGAGAAATACTTATGACGCTTTGCAGAAGACAATAAGGATGCAGACGGAAACGTGGACTCTCCTAGATGGAGGGAGCCGATTATATATCACCATAAAGAAGAGCATGTATTCATACATGAAGAAAGGATTAGTAGGGAGCTAATCCTACGATCCATTGAAGATGATGAAGTATATATCCATGGTAGCAAACATGAAAAGCAGTACATGTTCAGTTCAACCTTAGAAGAAGTCTTCTTCGAAGAAAAGCCTTAAATTATCCCTGGTTTTCCATTCACATCCGTGATCCTATGATGAAAGGAAAAAGTGGAATCTTTAGGGCATGGAATCTATAAGAAACTCCATGGACCCAAGAGCTAAAGAAAAACATAAAGAAGAACATGAAGATTCCAAAAAACAAAGAGAAGCCAGAACAACCAGTCATTGTATTGAGAATCAAAAGATTACTAGCCTAATATGAACTCACTAAAAGCAATCAAGCAGAGGAACTGGAAGTCGTGATGAAGAACAGTGTATGGAAGACTTATGAATAAAATCTTTTCAAGATCCAGAACTAGATGTTCTCCCAGATGGAGGGAGAAGACTATGATGACCACTTGTTCCAGTAAACTAGACATATCTCTACATGAGTCATTATATCATCCGCAACATCCATGAGTTGGAGTTCTACATCAGATAAATGCAAAGACTGTTCTCCAGAACAATTGAAGAAAGAGCGTAAAGAGCAACCTCAAGACTTTGAGGCATATCAGAAAGAGACCCTTGTATGCAAATGGAAAAAGATAACTCGGTGGAGAACCTCCAGTGCACAACAAAAGCATGGTGAAGATTTTCTATAACAGAGATATTGTATCAAGATGATTACTCAGTAGATAAGATCTCATGATGACAGAAGAAGTGCCACATGGATATGTTCCATTTTTCCAACAATGATATACTCTATTGATCAGAGCTACATGAAGCCTTCAAGAGAAAACCAGTGTTCCAGACCGAAGTACATTTGAAATCAAGCATTACATTATCCGTGATGAAGTCCAGAAAGGAGAAAGTGGTTCTCCAATACATATCTCCAAAGATGAGCAGATAAGCAGACATTTTGGTAAAGCTTCTATCCAAGATGAAAGAGTTTGCATACTCAAGATGGAGCTCGTGGAGACGACTTCCTTATTGAAAAAGGAAGAGACGACTCCCAGGTTGGGAGGGAGCACTAATATGTATTGATTCATGAACAATCATTTTTCAGTTCGAAAAATGGTCAAGGATGAGCAGATTCCTTCCAGTTCGGAAAGTGGATTGAGATTTCTGACGGACATCGATTTCCCATTGTGGTTAACATGGGAAATGGTCCAGATTGCTGATGTATCATAGACAACGAATTCCCATTGTGGTTAACATGGGGAGTGGTCTAGGGCAGTCTCTCTTCTTGAGGGTTACTCAAGAAGACTGGCTCGCCTTGCCGGACAACGACTTCCCATTGTGGTTAACATGGGGAGTGGTCTGTTTTGGAGGTTGGTGCAGGACAGACATTTCCTCTTATGGTTAACATGGGAAATGGTCTGGACAATCATTCCTTAGGGCAGATTCATTCTCTCCAGGTTTCACTTTGTTTAGTGTCGGAGGAATGGCCCAGGGTGGGGAATGGTCCAGGTTCAACAATCAGGGACAGACATTCCTTAGGGCATACTCATTCTCTCCAGGTTACACTTTGTCTAGTGTCAGAAGGATGGTCCAGGCTCATAAATTAGGAAAATTATTCTTCCTTGCTTGAGAAGAATAGTCCAGATAGCTCATCATTGATGTTTTACCTTCTGAGGGCATATGCTCTTCCAAGATCTCACAGATGTGAGTGGAAGAATGGCCCAGATGATTCAGTTTATATCGTAACATTTTTTCTGTGTAGGTTGATATCAAATGATTGTTATGAAGACTGTATGTCTCTGGAACAATAGATGTATACTATTGTCGTGGATGTATTCCACTGTTTGTGACTATACGTCACTGATCAAGTACCTGTGTGCTACTTGGTGTGGTAGTGTACCACTGGATTGTAGTTGTGTACTACTATGGATAGACACAATTGTGTTCTACTGAATAATATTGTTCCGATTGCCTTGAAGACTATCAATAGTGTTGAAGATGATTATCAGCTAGATGAATGATCAATGAATAGATATTTCCCAAGACAGAAAATGGTTCAGAACATTTATTCTTTTAGATTAGAAGAATGGTTCTTGTGTCACTCTGTGGAGTGAGCATCATGTCTGATTACTCAGATAGAGTATGGTTCCGAGAGATGGTGCAGTTGATGACACTGATGGTAATGATGGTGCTCATGATCTAGTCATGAGATAGTCTATACAACAATGTTGATGCTACCGGGTGAATGGTATGTTTGTGCTCAATACCATTATTTGTAATACCTCCCTAGCTAGGAGGGAGTGTTGATATTATGGTAGCTGCGGGAGGTATTTACCTCCACGCGTAAACCTGACGAGAATAGAATATTCCGGAAAGCAAGAAGAAACCCTAATGAGTTGGCTAATAACCCTAGAAGACATGTCAACTCAAGAAGATAACTTGTATTAGGTTATTAGCCTCCAAGAGAAGAAGTCGGCCATAATAAATAGTATATACTGAACAGACAGATACCCAGAATGAGAATTCGGCCCAGGCAGTTAGCCAGAATCAGTATAAATACAGGAGGCCAGTCTTCATTCTGGCAGGCAGTCTCAGAATTGCAGAGCAGCAACTTGTGTACACTGCAGTGCCCAGTCTTGTGCGCAGGTTTGAGGAGAGCTTCCATTGCTGCTGTAGTAGCTAGCAGATCACGTTTGGCTTGGACTATCTCTTGGATAGGGTTTGGACTATCTGATCAACTCTTGTTGATGCGCTATCCTTGGGAAAAGGTGTGCTACCCTTTGTTTGGCTATCTATCGTAGGGTTTGCTTTCGAAATGATTCTCTGTCAAGGTTAAGGTGCTTGGAGGGTGGCTTCAGCCTATGGTTGGGTGACAATAGTATTGTCAATGGTAAAACGAGCACAATCCTTCATAATCTAACAATATACTTATGTATTTAAATTGAAATATGGTATATCTAGAATTTAGACTTAAGTAACCAAATAAATTTAGAATTTAAGAGAGAAAGAGAGAGTAGAATTGCTTGATCTCTTGAAAAGCCTTGGACAATGGTGTTCCTTGCTTTGGTGGAAAACTAAGGGACTATGTTATTCACCATGATCTTGAAAAATGAGGAAGATGCAAGCTAGTTCAGCCTATCCTTCAAGTGAGATATCTTTCACAACTTAAAACTTCTTGCAAAAGGGTTAAATGCATTGGTGTTACATAATATAGGAGCATGAAAACATGAATATTAAGCTAAATAAACATGCAATTCAAAACCATCTAACATACATGAATCAATAGAAATATTAAGCAAGCTAGATTTTATATTTTTATCTTATTGGGAGGTAGCTCCCCTTCCAAGGCCAAGATTCAACAACAAATGCAAAAAATTAACAAGAAATCTTATACCTCATACACAAATTGAACATAGATGATACACACAAATTTTCTTTACACCATGTAGTAGCCTCCAAAGCCTTTTTATTCCAATGAGAAAGAAATATTACAATTACATCAACAAACAAAATCACCCAAGCTCCAACTAGCTTGCACAAGAGGTGAGTTCTTGGTTATATAGAAAATGAGGGAGAAGCCCAAGAGGGGAGGGCACACCAAGTGGAGGAGAGGGGTGCACCAAATGGAAAAGGTTGAGAGCCAAGTGTTGAGATGATCTGGATTATTTTCGGCACGAAATGAGAGTGGAGATATAATAAAGCAATGTACAGAGATATCTCAGATATCCAATAATATAACATAAATGTATCAGAGATGATACCATAAACACAGAGATACAATAATACACAATTTTCTATTAATGAACGGAAATGTACAAAGACTGTAAAAATATAGAGTGAAAGACTCGCTAGAATGGTGACAGCTTATCTCTGAGAAAAGATGTGTCCGCTACTTGCATTCACAAGAATATGAGATTATAATGAGGCTCTAAATACATTTTTATCATAAAGAAAATCCAAAACCCTAACCCCGGAAGATGAAAATCCAACCGTTTTGTCGACCCCGTTTTGGGTAGTTTGGTGTATCAACTTCCCCAAGGCGTAACTTTGGCATATGATTTCTGTTTGAGGCGCACAATATCTCGTTGGAAAGGTATCATCAAGGAGATTCATTTTGGGGGCTCAATGAGAGCCTTCATCTATCATTGAGAAGCTCAATCCCGAAAAACCTTCATTTAGGCCCTCAAAATGGCCTCGGAAGTTAAAAACTACTAAAAATAGTAAATTACCAAAATTGCCAGAAAATTGTTTTGAGCCAGTTGAAAAAGGTGGGTGGCCACCAATATCCACTTGGATCAATACTCCTTTCTTAGGAAACAATGGTCTCCATTGCGTTGAGTTCCTGGGGGAGAGGGAAACGTGTTTGCTGAATCTACATCTTGATGAGTTGCTTGCATTGTTGGAGAAGTTGCGCTGCTTAGCTTGTTGAAGGTTGTCACGAACCTATGGCTAGAAGGGTTGGACCTTTTTAACCAGTCTGGCTACATGAGATGCCTGTGTGTAGAAGGAATTTTTTCACTTTGCTGCAATCTTTTCGACTTGCTTCTGTTGGATAGAAGGTGCTTGGACTGAGGTTGCAGTGGTGTTCTTCTGTTCATGCTTTGAACATATTGTGAAGAAGCTGAATTTTGTAGTATGAGATACTACCTTGCGACACTATTTAGGTGGGACAATAGTCGGAATTACCTCTGGTATCCTGTAGAGATGATCCCCCAGAGTAACAATGACACTATGGGGTCGAGACTCATAAATAATATGGCGCTTCCACATATATGGCTGGCCCAAGAGAACATCACAGACATCCAGAGGGGAAACATCACATAATAACTCGTCCTTGAAGGGCTGGATGCCATATGACAATCAACACCGCTGGTTGACACAAAGATCTCATCCTTGGCGAATCCACCCGATGTTGTATGGTTGTGGGTGTGGTGTTGTCGACAATCCCAACTGTTTGATGACCTCTGCTGAGGGGATGTTCTTCTGGCTTCCACTATCAATAATAAAATGCAGCGGGGTCCCCTTCACCCACATCTGTGAATGAAAAAGGTGTTTCTCCTCTTTAGAATATGTGGGTTCTTCTAGTTGAATTGTTGTGGTTGCGATAACAACAGTGGGGTCTACGTCCATGATCTGTCTTCTATTAGTATTTTCAGAATCAAATTCTGAATCAAGGTTCGGCTCCTTGTCTTTTATCTTGGCGACCAATGACTATTTTGAGAGACATTCATCGGTGTTGTTCCAGGGGATTTTGTGGAAATCACACAATTTTCCAGTGTCCTTCTTTGTCTTTCCGTAATCCTTGTTTTCTTGTGGCTTGGACTTGTTTTCGGGATGTTGTTTGTTAGGGTCGTATTTATCATACTTTGGTTGTTGCAGATTTGCAGACCCAAACTCCCGTTTGTTCTAGTGCTTAAAATTCTACTCGATTTTAACAACATATCGATAAGCAGAACCGAGTGACGAGATGTCCAAAAAATCCATTTCAGTTTGGATGTATATGTGTAGAGACCTACGATATTTCAGAACCAAATGTCGTTTGGAGTCTTTAATACCTAGATTGGTGCGCAAGGTATGGAAGATATTCGTGAACTCTGGAACTTCTTGGCCCCTTTCTTGCCGCAATGTGGTCCATTTCATGTACTGGTCCTCATAGTTTCCAACGGGGTAATACTGTTCCTTTACCGCATCCACAAAAAAATCCCAAGTGGGCTCGACCCCATATATTCCAGACTCCTCTATGGAACTTTTCTCCTAGTAAGTTTCCCACCAATGTTTGACATGGGGGAGATCCTTAAGGAGTACGAAGGTGATCTTTTCCCTGTCAGAGAAATTATGAACAGAGAAATAACCTTCTAGCATATTTAACCATTTTTCTAAGGCATTCGCATCTATCTGTTCTTCAAATATGGGAATATCAAAATTAACTTGTACCTTGAAAGGTGAGGTACTTCCAAAGTGACCGCTTGATGAAGACGCGCCTGTTGTTATCAACATGCGTTGAAGGATGTGGGAAAAATTCTCCATCATTTCGTCCCTATGTCACGTGAGAGCTTGCTCAAGCAACAAATTAATAGAATTGTCTTCTCTGTCGTTTTTCTTTTCTTTCGCCATGGAGAGTTCATTGGAAGTGCGAAAGTGTTTGTCTTCAAGAGAGACAAGCTCGAGACCCAACTTGTTATATTCGGACCTCGTCGGGGACATGCACTGAAAAACGATCAAGAGCAACCTGCTCTGATACCACTGATTCGTATTATTTTCTGCACGAAATGAGAGCGAAGATATAATAAAGCAATGTATAGAGATATCTCAGATATCAAATAATATAACAGAAATGTATCAGAGATGATACCATAAAAAAAAAGATACAATAATACACAATTTTCTATTAATGAGCGAAAATGTAAAAAGACTGTTTTTTCAGAGTGAAAGACTCGCTAGAATGGTGGCAACTTATCTTTGATAAGATATGTGTTCGCTACTCTCATTCACAAGAAGATGAGATTACAATGAGGCTTCAAAGGCCTTTTTATCATAAATAAACTCCAAAACCCTAACCTCGGAACATGAAAAGCCAACCGTTGTGTGGACCCCATTTTGGGTAGTTTGGTGTATCAACTTTCCGGGGGTGTAACTTTGACATACGATCTCCGTTTGGGGGCGCACGATAGCCCGTTGGAAATGTATAGTCAAAGAGATTCATTTTGGGGGCTCAATGAGATCCTTCGACTATCATTGAGAAGATCTATCCTGAAAAAACTTTATTTAGGCCCTCAAAATGGCCCCAGAAGTTAAAAACTACTAAAAATAGTAAATTACCAAAATTTCCAGAAAATTGTTTTGAGCCAGTTGGAAAAGGTGGGTGGCCACTGATATCCACTTGGATCATGAGGTATGGGCTTCCACCTCTCCCATAACCTAAAACAATGACAAGTGTGAGCTATGGAAGGTGTAGGAGGGTGCCACCTCTCAAAGAGAGGATGGCCTCTCTCTAGAATGTGCCACCTCTCTAAGAGGGGCACACCTCCTCTTTGCCCACATGCTCAAAAGTTAGGTGAAAGCCCTTTGGCTTTAGTATTTAACCAAAATATGCTTCCCTTTGGCTACCACATATCCTTTTAGGATTTATTTCACTAAAAACATGTTAAACAATGTTTCCGACAACTTTGCTAAAATTTAACAATTCTGATTTTTTATGTCTTTTTGGCTTTTGAGAGTAAAATTACTTTTTTAGTGATTACAATCACTAATTTCACTCACAAAAGTGGGTTCTCTAAGTTCAAAATTGAGCACCTCCAAGGCATATAATGCCTCATAGTACTACTTTTTTAATACAACTTCAAATTACAATTAAAAAATTCTGTTTTACGGGAAAATTTTTATTAACTAAAAAA